>CM076580.1:1116141373-1116323799 GCA_034641835.2 Pinus albicaulis
AAATTTTGATACTCTTTCTTCAATTCATGTGCCTTGATACTTCAGCCAGCACATCCAATCCTCTTCTCTTCTTCTTTGGTACTGCCATCATTTGGGTTTCTTCATTAAGCATCTAAATTTGATATTTACAAGTGCTCTGCTCAATTTCTGGCATTTCCTTTTCAATTTCTTATTCTTCTTCTGCCATATTCCCAAATGTAACATAGTGTTATCATGGATGATCTTGTCCAGCTTGCCTTGTTCTTTCAATGTTTCATTTTCATTTTTGATGTGCCTATTTAAAAGCTCCAGCTCAAAAATTTCCTGTTTTAATGATTGGACCAAATCATCCTGCAATGTATGTGGCTGAATGGAAGAAGTACTTGGACCTGTGGCTGCCTTTTCCAAGGATTCTATATAGTCATATACCTCCTGCTGCTTGGGGTCTATTTCCAGTGTCATTTTCATTGGGCTGTCCCCAAAATGCTGTAAAGGAGAATTATGTTCAAAATCTGGCCGAGGAGGGCTTACATCAATATTTTGCTGAGAATAAGATGGAGTATGCTCATTATCTGATTGGGAATGGAATGAACCAGGTTCACTAACTGACTGAGATGGACTATGGTCAGTTGGGGACTGTTCAGATGTCTCCTCACCCAAATCAATGAAATGAGGACCCTTAATTTGCGTTTTTCTCAATTTCCCTTTAAGTCTGCTGCTTCTCCTCACACGCTGTGGTACACTATCCTTTTGTTTTTGTTTTCCTTTTTCTGTCTTCTTGGGCATGGATGACTGTTTTTGAAGATAGAATAATCTTTCAGAAAGGATTTGATGATCTTCTTCTTCAGAAGAAGGAGTTTTATGTACAGCCTCAATAGTTTCTTTCTCTTTTGGTGTTTCTGGCTTCTTACTTTTAATTTCCTTCTTCTTCCTTTTTACCAATTTCTCTTCCCTATCAGTTCTTTCCATAGTAGTAGTAGGAGTGTTTTGGATTTCCTCAATTGTTCTTTTCCTCCTACTTCTTCTTGCTGTGCTAGCTGTAGGAATTTCCTGAGTAGGAGTAATTTGGGTCTCAACATTTATTCTTTTTCTTCTACTCCTTCTTGTTGAACTACCTTCAGGAATTTCCTGAGGTTCCTCAAAGAAATTTCTAACTAGAAATTGTTCCCATGTATCTTTTCTTTCCTTTAACTCCTTTTCAATCAGAATTTTTATAAGGCCGTGGTAATATAGATGAGGCTCTACATCTCCTAAGTGTTTTTGAACAGTCACAGCCATTTTCTTCAAGCTATTGAATAGAAAATATGGGAGATTGAGAGTTTGGTGTTCTAGAAAATTCATTAATAGCCTGGTATGGTACATGTACATAGACCCAAAACCACCTTCACATGTAATGAATTTCTGAACAATTAATAGTAAAGTGGCCCATTCTTCCTTCAATGCATGCACAGGAATTCCTCTCTTAAAAACAGTTATGTCCATACCTTGGTTTCGTAATATTGTTCTCCATGCCTCATCACTGATGCTTTTATTTTTGAACCAACGCTTTCCCTCCTGAAGAAGTTCTGTGGCTGTTGCTATTGATGCTTCATTGACCAAAAACTTGAGGTCTCCAATTTCTGCTTCCGAGCCATCAAATGACCTTGCAAATGCTTTCGTAACTTCCTTGTGGTAACCTCTGAATTTCTGAATAAAACGCAGCCATTTTGCTTTCTTTAATATCTCCTTTGCTTGCGGATATCCCTCTATAAACTTCGGTCCTTCCGGCTCTGCCCTTAGCAATTTACCCATTTCACTTCTCTGTTTTTCACAAATTTGCCTTCGTGAGGGTTTCAAATGGAAGTAGAATGGTTGAATGCTCAGGAACGAGTACAATGGCTGTGGGAATGTATCATAAAATGGGAATGAGCACTATAAACGGAATGGAGTGAGACTGTGGGTAGATATCCGGGAGTGAGAATGAGCAAAAGGAACGAAACAGAATGAAACAGAACAGAGTGGGGTTTCGAAAACATAACAAAGATAGGACTGAGTAGATTGATAGCATATAACACATTCGGCCGTATTTTGAATTTTGGTGGCTACGAAATAAATGTGAACACGTTTCAATCAACGGTTGTGACTTGATGCGGCTTGTAAGAGTCCTTGGTCAAATCAAATACGCTTCATTATCACCGGTAGGATATTGGATCATGAGTGAAAATCGGAGTTTAATGATGAAACCGTTTGTGAATAAATGCAAGAGGATAATATGGATATCGTGAAAGGTTACGGAACTGTCAATATAATCATTGCGCGTAATGGATAGAGTTCATGGTTCAAAACTATATAAAAATGTGTTTTCCAATACTATTTGAAATAAATTTTATTCATACCTTTGGAATCTTTGCTTTTGTCCTTGGTCTTCAACTGATTGATCTCCATTGGTGTCATGTCTTCACCTTTGATCCTCTCACCTGCATTTTATTTCATAATTATGAAAATAACATCTGACTGTACATTCTCTTTGAAAACAGAGTAGTAGCTGCGGAATCTGCTTCTGGCTGCGGAAACTGGAGTCAGCTGCGGAAACAGATGTCAGCTGCGGAAACTGACACAGCTATTACTTGGTTGAATAGAAATGAACAAATGACAAATGACTAGATGGAAATGGTCATGAAAAAGATTTTTATTGATGGAATGGAATGAAATGAAGTGGGATGAAGTGAAATGAAATGAAATGAGATGGAATGAAGTGGAATGAAATGGAGTGGGTGGTGACAAAGCTTATGAAATGAAGGAGAGATTTTTTTTGGAAAATATAGAGTGTCAGGTTTCCCTGATTTTCGCCCTATATTTTATGTATAAGACTGCCAATCAATGATTTGTTTTCAGGCTTATACCATTATTTATTATTTTTTTTTTTTTTATTAAAACTGAAAAGAAAAAAAGCTAGGCTGGTGGAGAAGAAGAATTCTTCTGTACCAACCTGATTGCAGAACTTTCTTGAAACAGCTTGACAAAGTCCTCTTTTGAGAGTGGCTTATGATAAAATTTCAATCTATGGCCATTCACAATAAGAGGAGTTTGAAACTCATCAATGGTCTTGATTCTTACAGCTCCATTGCTAAAGATCTTGTCAATCTCATATGGCCCAAGCCAATGAGTCTGAAATTTCCCTTGAAAATCTTTAAACTTGGAATCAAATAATAATGCCCAATCTCCTTCTTGAAACTTCTTCTCTTTGATATATTTGTCATGCCATTTAGTTCTTTGATATTGAACTAGATCAGTTCTTAGAATTGCTTCTTGTCTCATCTCATCTAGCTCATTCAACTGCTCCATTCTATGCTTTTGGGCTTCTGATAAGTCCATCCCCAACTGAACTGCTATCTTGAAGGTCTTAACTTGGAACTCAATGGGGAGCAAGACTTCTTTCCCATAAACAAGTTCATAGGGAGAATGTCCTGTTGTATTCCTCCATGTAGTTCTGTAGGCCCACAAGGCTTCTCGAAGCCTTTCTGCCCAATCTCTTCTATGTAGATGAACAGTTTTGGTGATGATACTTTCAAGAACTTTGTTTGTGGACTCCACTTGACCATTTGCTTGTGGATGGTAAGTAGTAGATCTTCTGTGCTTGATTTTGTATTCTTCCATCAACTTTTCCACCAAATTGGATGTGAATTGGCTCCCCTGATCTGTTACAATTTCTCTTGGAACACCAAAGCGAGTAAAATATCCTCATAAAGAAAATGAACAACTGAATTTTCAGTAGCAGATACTAATGCTTTAGCTTCTACCCATTTAGTAACATAATCAGTACAAACCAATATATACTTCTTTTGCTTAGATGGTGGATTAATAGGTCCAATGAAATCTAAAGCCCATTTTTCAAAGGGTTCAATGAGTACCTGTGTTTGTAATGGCATTTCATTTGAAAGGGTAGGTTTCCCTACTCTTTGGCAGCTATCACATCTTTTTACATATTGTTTTGCATCTTTGAAGAGAGAAGGCCAATAATATCCCAAGGAAAGGATTTTATAGGCCGTCCTTTTGTCCGCAAAGTGTCCGCCGCATGGTTCATCATGATATGCCTTAAGAATATCAGGCATTTCATCTTCCCTGACACATCTTCTGATCACAAGATCTGGCCCTGTTTTAAACAATTCGTTAGAAATCCATGAATATTTTGAACTCTCCTGAATAATCTTTCGTTTTTCTCTTTGAAATAAATGTGAAGGTAGTTTCCCTGTAACCAAATAGTTAGCAATATCTGCATACCAAGGGGTCTTAATAGTTACTGCAAACAAGTATTCATCAGAAAAATTATCTTCTACAGGAGAATCTTCTTTAGTATTCTGAATCCTAGACAAGAAATCAGCTACTGTATTTTGTTTTCCTGGTCTATCCAACACAGTAATATTGAATTCTTGCAAAAGTAAAAGCCATCTTGTCACTCTGCCATTAGTAACATGTTTGTTCATTAAATATCTAATTGCAGAATGGTCAGTATGAATAAAAGTTTCATAGCCTGTTATGTAATGTCTAAACTTATTAATTGCATGAACAACAGCTAAAAACTCTTTTTCAATCACAGTATAGTTCAACTCTGTGGGAGTCAAATTTTTACTGGTATAATAAATGGCATAAGGAACTAAATCTTTTTGACCCAACACAGCTCCTAGAGCTGTATCTGAAGCATCCGTAGAAATATGAAAAGGGAGTTTCCAATTTGGTCCTCTCAAAATAGGTGCTTCAGATATTCTTGTTTTCAAAGTTTCAAAAGCTGATTGACAATCAGGATCCCATTTAAATTCACAGTCTTTTGTAAGCAATTTGAAGAGTGGAGATGCTAGTTTAGTGAAGTTTTCTATAAATCTTCTATAGTAACCAGTAAATCCTAGAAAACTTCTAACATCTCTTTGACAATTTGGAATAGGCAACTTGGAGATGACTTCAACTTTGATCTATCAACCTTAATTCCATCTCCTGAAATATGATGTCCTAAAAAAATCCCTTCAATAAACATCATAAAGCATTTTTCATGGCTTAATGAAAGGTTTGTTTCTTTACATCTTATAAGAACTTTTTCCAAATTTTCTAATGCCTCTTCAAATGAATTACCATAAACCGTAAAATCATCCATATAAATCTCTACACAATCATGGATTAGATCAGAAAAAATTCCTAGTACTGCTCTTTGGAATGTTGCAGGTGCATTACATAACCCAAAAGGAAGCACTCGGTAGGTAAAAGTTCCCCATGGACAAGTAAATGTGGTCTTATCTTGATCTTCAGGTGCTACCTGAATTTGATTGTAACCACTAAAACCATCCAAAAATGAAAAGTACTTTTTACCTGCTAATGTATCTAATACCTGATCAATAAAAGGCAAAGGAAAGTGATCCTTCAAAGTTGCTTTATTCAATTCCCTGTAATCAATGCATACCCTCCATTTACCATTCTTTTTAGGCACTATAACCAAAGGAGAAACCCATCGTCTATCTGAAATTGGATAAATGAAGTTTACATTGAGAAGTTTTTGGAGCTCTTCTTTCACTATCTCCCTAAGATTTGGATTCATCCTTCTTTGAGGTTGTCTGATTGGTCTACTATTTTCCTCAATATAGATATGATGGATGCAAGTCTTAGGATCAATACCCTTCATGTCAGTATACTCCCATGCAAATGCAGTAGAATGTTTTTGCAAGATTCGGGTTAGTTCTTCTTGTTGTGACTTCTCCAAATGTTTGTTGATATTCAATGTTTTTTCTGGAAAAATCTCAATAGCAGAATTACCAAACTCTTCCATAGAGTAAAGAGACATTTGTCTAGATGATAAATATTCTATGTCAGATTCCAACTGAAATTGTGTGGGGTCATATTCTGAAGATATCTCAAAATTTTCTAGTGTGTTCAGAATTTGACTATCCTCACTGATTTCAGAAATGGTAAAGACAGGTTGTATAGTGTTCTCATCATCGACCCATTCATTGTCTCCTATTTCTGTGATTGCTCTTGCTGGAGGATACAAATTGAATTTTTTTGTCGAATTACCATTAGAAATGTACATGTCTCCAGATCTACAACTAATAAAAGCATCAGCTGTGGCCAGCCAAGGTCTTCCTAAGATAAGTGGATGTCCTCCTAGATTACTTTTGGGAGTCAAAATCATAAAGTCTACTGGATATTCCCAAGAATCTAAGGAGACTGAAATATCTTCTAATACACCATCTCGTTTAATAACCGATCGATCTGCAAGTTGCAATAAAGTAGGTGTAAAAAGAAGGTTAGGAAGTTTTAACTGTTCCATAGTCTGTCTACTCATAATGTTGATAGCAGCCTCTAAGTCAATCAATGTGTTTGGAATTTCTATCCCATTTATATGTGTCTTGACAATTTGACTTCCTGGATCTACATACTTCTGCATGGTAATTTTTCCCATCATAATATCTGCAATCTTTCCTACCAGGTGGATTCTTCTTGTGTCTTTTAGTTTCCTTCCTGGTCTTTTGAAACTCAACTCCTTTATGGTTTTTGCTAGAATAGGAATTTCTCGAATGGCTTGTAGTAATGGAATCTTGATACAAACATTCTTCAATTCATCTAGAAAGTCATAGTTAGGCAACAAAATTTGTTTCTCCACCCCCTTATCAATTTGTAGTCTTTCAGGAAAAGGAGGTGTAGATGAAGATGTAGGTTGCTCAACTATAGGAGTTGTGGGTGTTAACTTTTCCTTTTCTTTTTGCACGCTTGAATTTTGAAGAGATTCTTCCTCAGAACCCTTATTGACTTGAAGAGAGTCCTCCTCAGAGGTATCTTGCTCTTGAATATCTATAGAAGGTTTTTCTAAAACTCTACCAGATCTGAGTTGTACATCGTTGAGAGGAACAATCATATAAGTAGGAAATTGTTGTCCTTCTACCATGTAAGTAGTCTGAGGATTCTTATTGTTAGGATTTGGAAATGGCTGAGCTGGAAGTTGATTTTTCTTCTGTTGGTATGGAAGCATGAGTTGAGGATTTGAATTTTGTTGAGAAGGTTGTTGTTGTTGAAATGGCAATGAAAGTTGTGGATTTGGGTTTGGAAGTTGTGGAGCTTGTTGATTTTGAAAAGATGGAGGATATTGATAAAATTGAGCAAATCTCCCATAAGGATTTTGCATCCCTTGTACCCATGGCTGATATGAATTTTGATGTTGGGGCCAAGGTTGTTGCCAAGGATTCCAATTTGGTTGGGTTTGAAGATTCATAGGGTTGTTAAACCCTTGAGATTGTTGTCCCTGCCAAGGTCTCCTTGCGAAAAAACAGAGAGATTCTACTGAATTTGGATCTTCTTGAAAAACATCTTTGAGTCCACGAATTGAAGGAAAATCCTTGATCTCATGATTTTCTAAGCAAATCATACATGTTTCTACAAATTTTGCATCCAAGGGACATTCCCTTAAAGCATGTTTCTTCCTACATTTCGGACAAAAGATGGCTAAAGCATCTGTTTCTGCTTTCTGCTTGTTTTGGATTTTAAGGGTGTCTAGTTGTTCACTAAGGCTCCCTAAAATATCAGTTTTAAACTCATCAAGCATGCTACCAATCTCTGCCCTACTTACTGATCCAGTTGCAGATTTGTTAGCCCTAATAAGAGAAGAATCCCTAGGCCCTTTTCCTGTTTTAGATTTTCCCCTTGAGAGATGGATACATAGTTTTGTTATATCACGAAATGGAAGTTGAGAAATGTCTCCTTTCCCCATCATGTTTAAAATGTCTATCCATTCATCTCTAATGGCTTTTAATAGGAGGGCTTTCAAGGTTTCATTATCTAAGTTGCTCATCTTTGCTCTTTTCAAGTTGCATTGAAATCTTTCAATTAAGTCTTCCAAATTTTCATCTTCTTTTTGCATCATTTTGAATACCTCATCCTTGTGATTGGTGGGCATACAATAGTCCAAGTATCTATCTAAAAATGTTTGTTTCATATCATTCCAAGTCCTAATAGATTGAGTGGCTAATCCCATGAACCATTTCAAAGCAGATCCCTTCAATGTTGAAGGAAACAGTTTGAGTTTTTGAGAATCTTCCATATAATCATAAGTTTGGCACACTACTTCAAACTCAAACAGAAATGTTTCAGGATCCTCACTTCGCAATCCATAAAAGTTAGGGAGAACAGATGGTGAGATATTTTTCATTGTTGCATGAGTTTCCTCATCAACTATAGGGAATCCCAACAAATCCCTATTTCTATCATTATTTCCGTCACCATTGTTATCTCCATTGTTTCCTCCTCTTCTACCTCCACCTCTATTTATTACTTCCTCTGCCATGATAGTTTCTTTAGAGTCCTTATAGTCCTCTAGTTCTTCTACCAAGGAAGGATGAGAGAAAGTCTCTTTGTTTTCTAAGTGGTTTTTAGTAGGTGGTATAGGAGAATCCTCTAATTCAGCTGTTCTTTGACTTCCAAAAATCTTAAGGCTAGGGGTAGATGGTGGTGAATCTGGTCTATGCCTTGAAGAAGATGGAGTTGTGAAAATCGAACTCTTGGCTTTAGCTATAAACCTTCCCTAGAATCTCTTGCCCTATGCATGTCATTTTATACAAATTGAATTTCTTTGTCGAATTACCATTAGAAATGTACATGTCTCCAGATCTACAACTAATAAAAGCATCAGCTGTGGCCAGCCAAGGTCTTCCTAAGATAATTGGATGTCCTCCTAAATTACTTTTGGGAGTCAAAATCATAAAGTCTACTGGATATTCCCAAGAATCTAAGGAGACTGAAATATCTTCTAATTCAGCTGCTCCTTGACTTCCAAAAATCTTAAGGCTAGGGGTAGATGGTGGTGAATCTGGTCTATGCCTTGAAGAAGATGGAGTTGTGAAAATCGAACTCTTGGCTTTAGCTATAAACCTTCCCCTAGAATCTCTTGCTCTATGCATGTCATTTTTTATTTTTTTTATATTTTTGAAAAGTTGGGCTAATAATTCTCTTTCTGATCTTCCAGATCACACTAGGTGCAAGAAGAGAGCATACTTAAGAAATTACTAAACCAATAACTCTCTTTTCTGATCCTCCATATCACACTAGGTGCAAGAGGAGAGCATACTTCAAGAAGTTATCAAGTTTTCCCTTCTTTTATGATTTTATGTTTTTTTTTTTTTTTTTAAGAAATTGGCTACCTAGTTACACTTCCCCGGCAACGGCGCCAAAATGTTTGGTCAATTTAGTGTGTCCTAAATTGCTGCATTTAATTTTTCAATCCGGGAATCGTAAGCTGATGAAGTGCGGCGCACTATATGTGCAAGATAACCTATTTCTTAACTTTTTGTCGTTTTTGGTTTTTTCTAAGGTGAAATGGAAATTCTAAAATGAAAACAAGTTTGGTTATATTTGTTCAAGGAAGTGATATCCCCTATAATGATTTACCAACTTGAAACTTTAAAAGCAAATTGAAAATTACAATGACAAGACTTGAAAGAAAGTAAAAGTGTACTGCTGAAATGAAAAGGTGCTGCTAATCTAATGAATCAAAACAGTAAACTAGTGATCATGAAAACCAAACTATTCTTGCTGCCAACTAAACACAAAAGAAACTATGCTTAAGGAAATTCAAAATTGCAACAAAATAAATCTAAATCAGATTACATCAATTTATCTTCTGACCCTTCATCATTAGTCCAGCTATGATTTTCGGAAGTAATCATAAACAACTTGAGTAACCGATATTTAATTTGCAGAAAGTAAACTAATACTAAACCATACACTCATGATTCAATCCCTCACCATCAGTCCAGCTGTGGCTTTCGGAGGCAACCGAAGATGTCATGCATGATTTAATATATCTAAATTTTCAGAAAAGAAACTAATACTAAACTACACATTTCATAATGCAATCCCTCACCATCAGTCCAGCTGTGGCTTTTGGAGGCAACTGAAGATGCTATGAGCAGATTAGTATATCTAAATTTGCAGAAAAGAAACTAATACTAAACTACACATTTCATAATGCAATCCCTCACCATCAGTCCAGCTGTGGCTTTCGGAGGCAACTGAAGATGCTATGAGAAGATTAGTATATCTAAATTTGCAGAAAAGAAACTAATACTAAACTACACATTTCATAATGCAATCCCTCACCATCATTCCAGCTGTGGCTTTCGGAGGCAACTGAAGATGCTATGAGCAGATTAGTATATCTAAATTTTAACTACTGAAGCAGATAAACAAAACTGAAATGTACAAAGCAATACTGAAATTAAACAAAGGCTATGAAAAGCAAACTAGCAGCAGAACAATGTTAGTCCCATGTCATTAGTCAAAAAGCTATGAAAATGCCCAGGCTGCCTATCTAAAACCTGAAAAACATAAACACTGATCAGTGATTAACAATCATAAAGCATGAAAGACAGAAATGAAATGGAAATTATGGAAGTGTATAAACAGAAATGAAACAACTGCAAAATATGAACATATGAATGGATTATGATACAATGATTTCTAAAGAAACGAAATGAGAAATATACACTATTACACAAAACCTTAGCTGAGCAGGGGCCCTCTACACAGCCTTGGCAACGGTCCTCAAATACGAATTAAGTTGAAAAACAGAGTCTTCTCATATTAAAAAGCAGTTCATTACAGAATGGTAATGTTACGGCACAAGTGCAGCGTAATCACTATAGAGCAGACTAATTAAAAAGAACAGAGACTATATTCACTGACAACGACTAACTTCATATGCGTATGCAAACACAATATATATAACAACAAACTATAACTGTTTCCTAAAGTTCATGCTAGTGGAGAGCACGTAGACCACTACGTCCACGGATATAGGAGCATGGCCGTGTTGGAAAGTAGATCTACGAGAGGTGGATGCTTGAATTCGACTCTAGAACCCTGTACAGATGTCGATTTAACCTCCGTAGGCTTAGAAACGGCCGTATGGATCTTTATGTGACACGAAACAGAGTCCGGCCGACATGAAACTCCATGGTTGACTTCCATGTGGACGCCTTTGACCGCGGCTTCTTTGGACGAGTTTGCTTGAACCAATAGGATACAAACCATGTCCACGTCATTCCTGACCTGCCCATGTGGCTCTTTTCCCTTGTAGACACCTGTAGCATAGAGTTTCACAAAATAGCTGCGGAAAGTTGCAGCAGCTGCGGAAAGTGGCAAGATTCCGCCGCTGAATGAACAAAATCTAGATCAAATAGCAAACACAAAAATATAATTAAAAACCATGTTAGATGCTCTTTTGCACATGATATTGACAATTTGGGAGGTTTAGGTGAGTGAAAAAGGTATGGAAAAATGTATGGAAAAGATGCAAATTTGGGACTCCACTGTGGTATGAGTGAAAATACCCTTTCGTTAGATGATCCATGCTCCTAATGGAATGTAACTGACTAAACTGGATGAGACACCTATAATGAAATGCAACAAGATATTTTGATCTCTGACGGAGGGATGAAGAGACCGACTCTAACATTGGCTCCAATGGGGATGGTAGCTCTTGGGAGGTGCCAAGAACTACAGATTTCTGGGAGAGTAGGCAGTGCCTTCGTCCATTGGGCTATGGAATCCATAACTTCGAAAAATCAACACAAGACTCTTGACTCATTTATTGACTGAAAATTTGACTCAAGCTGACTCAATTGTGAAACTGAAACGATTGAAAAATGTGACTCGACAAACTCAAACCAAAGATGAAATCATTCTTCAGAATTATAGCCTTCACTTCGAGCCCCAAACTAAAGAAAATATCACAACACACACTTGCAATGAAATTGAAATAACTGGTATGTACATTGGCTATGTAAACAGCAGAAAACATCTCAGAAATGATACCGCTTGAGCAGCCGACCATTGACCGGCCCTCCTGAAAAATCTTCCTCGTTCATCTCCTTCAGCAGAAAAGCATTCTGACCCCGATATAGAACAATTTTAAAGGGTCCTTTCCAGAGATTTTTGAACTTACCGTTCTTACCCTTTTCCTCATTCCTTGCATCCCATTTCAGCACCACTTCTTCCAATTGAAATTTGTCCGCCTTTGCTTTCCTGTCATAGATTTTCTTAATTCTCTCCTGTAGCTTGAATGTGTTTTGAAAAACTTCTTCTCTCGTCTGCTACAAATGGATCATTTGATTTATTATTCTCTGCATAGGATCATCTTCACTGCCAGCTTCCTGTAGAAGTTTGACCACTGGAACTGCGAGAGAGGTAGGAAACACTGTATCAACTCCATAAAATAACTCAAAAGGGGACATACCAATGGATTTCTTCTGACTCACTTGATCTGCCCAAAGTGCATTGACTAACTTCTTATGCCAAATTTTCTTGTTTATTTCCAGCAAATTTTTAATGATGTTGATCAAAGATTTGTTGGAAGACTCCGCCAATCCATTGCCTTGCGGATGATAAGCGGTTGAGTGTCCCAAAATAATTTTATACTTTTCACAAAATTCAATCATCCTTTTTTATTTGAAAGCTGTTGCGTTATCAGTGATTAACTCATTCGGGCAACCAAAACGAGAAAAAATGTTATTCTCAAGGAAAGAAATTATTACCGAATCTGTAGCTTTCCTGGTGGGAATTTCTTCAATCCATTTCACGAAATAATCTGTCGCTGTGAGGATCCACCTATTATGACCTGAAGAAGCAGGATGGATCTCACCAATGAAATCCAAACCCCACTGCTGAAAAGGAGCACTTACCTCAATGGGCTTAAGCGGCAAAGGCTACAATTTCTACCTCCCTTCAAAAATCTGACATTCATGACAGCTCTTGACATTCTTATACACATCAGCAAAAAGTTTTGGCCAATAATATCCCACTCTCAAAATCTTGTTGGCCGTTGTTTTCCAAAAAAGGTGACCTCCACAATCTCCTTTGTGAAAATCCTCCATAACCTGCTTTGCTTCTTCTTCCACCAAACAATTTAACAAAACACCACTGGGATCTTTCCAATAGAGTGAATTATTCAAAACACAAAACTTAGAAGCCTTCAATTTCAGATTTCTACTTTTGTTTCTAGCCATGCCAGGAGGTGGTGACAAATTTTGAAGCACATATACAATATCTGAATACCAAGGAGAAAGCACAAAGATTTCTGATACCTGAACTGATGAACTTTCCTCATTCTCCTCGGACATATCAGCAATGAGATTGATATCCAAGGCATGCAAATTCGATTCAGCCATTAGCTTTGCCAGACCTTGTCCTTTGATAAGTTTTGTGGGCTTTATCTCCACATCATACTCCAAAAAGGCTGCAATCCATCTGCCCCGTCTCCCTTCTGGATCTGTTTGCACTAAGACATCCTTAACAGCAGCATTAGGAACATAAGAAATAATATGAGAATGCAGAATATATACTCAAAAATCTTTCAACGCCTTCACAAGAGCAAGATATTGCTTTTAAATGATGTTATATTTCAAGGCTACATCTCTTATGGTATGGCTGAAAAAAGAAATTGGTTTTTCATGCCCATATCTTTTCTGCATTAATATTGTTGCCATAATATGCTCCCAAGCAAATGAAAACAAAATAAAATCCTGAGTGTAATCCAGGCTGATCAAAACAGGAGCTGAAGAAAGAACCAACTTTACTAGATTGAAAGACTTTACCGCCTCCTCAGACCATTTTACTATGCTATCCTTCTTAAGCATGTTTGTAATCTCTCTTAAATGTTCAGCAAGGTTAGGCACAAAGCGGTGTAAAAAATTCATCTTAACATTAAAAGACTGAATCTCCTTCTTATTCCTGGGAAGATCAATTTGCTGAATAGCTTCAACTCGTGCTGGGTCAATACGGATGCCATCTTTTGAGATAATATGACCAAGAAGTTTTCCCTCATCCATGGAAAACAAACTCTTCTTCAGATTGAGTGACACACCATACTTTCTACATCCCTGAAAAAATATCTTCAGATGGTAAAGGTGCTCTTCATCAGAATTGGAAAAGACTGTCAAATCATCAAGCTACACAACTAGGAAAATATCTTTCTCATTTGCAAATGCCATGTCCATTGCGCGCTGAAATGTCGCACCAACATTCTTCAAACCGAAAGGCATTTCAGCATAATGGAAAGTTCCCCATGGAGTGGTGAACGTTGTTTTGTCTCTATCATCCTCATGGACCATAATTTGGTTATACCCGGAATAACCATCGAGTAGTGACATACGAGATGCTCCAACTACTCGCTGTAGTATGTGATCCATTTTGGGCAATGGATAATTGTCTTTCAAATAAACCTTGTTCAGATTCCGAAAATCAATGCACAAGCGAATCTCACCTGTCTTCTTGCGAACGGGCACCAAATTGGAAATCCAATCTGAAAATCTTATAGGAACAATGATACTAGCCTTGTATAATTGATTCACCTCCTTCTCAATTGAGGGAAACAACTTCAGATTTATCCTTCTCAACTTCTGCCTGAAGGGCTTTTGATTTGGCTTGATAGGAATGGTGTGCTGAATTATATTTGTATCATACGTCTTCAAATCTTAATAGTCCCAAGAAAATACATCATCAAAAGAAGACAACAAAATAACATATTTTTCTTTTACCTTCGGTGGCAATGTTTTGGACAACTTCACCATCTTTGGATTCTCAGCTGATCCAATGTTCACATCTTCCACTCCCTTTTCGGTTGGCCGCAAGGTTGGTTTTCTAGCTACGTCATATTGATCAAAGAGCTCTTCTAAAGGTATCAAACCCTTAGGAATGACATTATCCTTCAGCTACAGTATTTCCATCTGATTTATTTTCATATCAGCCTCACCATCATCATGTTCCATGTCAATTGAAGTCTCTTTGAATTTTCCTTTGTTTTGCAGAAATTCATCAATCTCATCATCATCTTGGAATAATTGCCAATGCCTTTGGTTGTCTGGGAGAGTTGTACGATGTTTCACATGGATTTCAAACTTGTTACTTGAGTTCATTGGGATCTTCAAATTACTTGCTGCCTTAGCAAGAGCATCTGCAATACCATTCTAAATACGAGGGATACAAGTCAAAGTATAGTCTGAAAACAACTTCAAGATATCAAGAATAGCATTTCGATAAGCCTGCATTCGAGGATGCTTAGCTTGAAATTCACCCTTCACTTGCTTAATCACCAACTTGGAGTCGCCATACACTGCAATCCTCTTAGCATTCAACTTTCTAAGTATTTTCAGACCAACAATCAAAGCTTCATATTCTGCTTCATTATTCGAACAATCAAAAGCTAATTTATAAGAGCAGACCCTTACATTACTTGGTACCTTGTTTGGGGTGGAAAAAGGGCTGCATACCCAAATACCAATTTCAGCACCATCACTTCCAACTGCACCATCAAAATCCATAGTCCATAAACCATCTTCATCTTCTTCCAAGTGCTGAAATTGTGTTCGCTCTGTTATTTCTGCTTGTTGTCCGTCAACTTTCTGCTGTTGTTGGAAGGCTGATTGCTTAGCGGAAGTCTCAAGTTCTTGCCTTTCTTTCATCAAAACTTCTCTGAAATTTTCTGTGATCTCTGGAATGTCCTCTGCCTCAACTAACTAACTATATACATCATTGAAACTATCTAAATACAAAACGAAAGACTCTAAATCTGTATGTACATAATTTATCGGACGATTTACCGGTTTCTCCTTGCTGGTGATCATATACTTCATTTTTTGCTCCCGATATAATCTTCTCATTTGACCGAACACAGGAATGATAGCATACGAGAAATCAAGCTGTAATTTTCCCTTCAATTTCACTCCCCAAGATCTGGAAAGAAGCATGCCAAATCTAGGAGGAATATCCGCCACAACCACATCCATCAAAACATTTTTAGTTGGAATCTGATCTAAACTAACCACCAAATATTTGATGAGCCCAATGCATATTACTCTGCTGGAATTGAAAGAATAAAGATCATGATATTTCCTAGTGATGTCAAATCCCAATTTCTCCATGATTTCCCTCGGCATGAGATTATGAAAAGCTCCAGAATCAAACATGGCATTATGCAACACAAAATCATGCAATCTAAGGCTGATATAAAAAGGAGGCACATCACTATCGGGAGACTCACCCTCCAATGTTGGACCAAATATCAACTCAGGTTGATCATCTTCCACATTCACCATATCAAACATTGGATCGAAATTCAAAATTTTAGATACTTGACCCTTGTAGCTTCTATTTCTCATCAGCGCAGTCAAAAGAATGGAAACTTTTAACTTAACAATCTCACTCTCTAAGTTAAAGACTGAAGTTTTTTCTACCTCTTTGGCTGGAGCATCCTTCTTTTCAGCTTTCTCCTTCGATACCATTGGCTGATTAGATCTTTCATTTGCTGTTGGAGACTTGCTAGTAGTAGGATCAACTACATCTTTTCCCTTCTTTTGTGAAATGGGTGCATCATTCTTTGGTGCTGAAACTTCCTTTCTTTTTTGGATTAGGTTGATAGGCACATCTCTGTTTCTAAGTGAATATTGTCGCTGCTAGGCAGACAAAGCATTCATATAACCTCTCTGATACTCATCCGACTCTTCTTCAAGAGCCGTGTCATTTGCCAAGATAAAATTCTCATCCTTTTTTTCAGTTGAATTTTCTGCATACTCCTCATCTTCGGTGATAAAGGTTGGCATATCATCAGGGGTAAAAAAATAATTTTCTTCTTCGATTACATTGTCTTCATCATCTGATTCTAGGCCAACAAAATTCTACTGCAAAGGAGTCTTTACCTGCTGTTGTGTCGGCGGTTCTTGTGCTCACTGCTCTCGTTGTTTGATCCGGAATTGTGGTTGCTGCTGTCCACGGAAGTTAGGATTTCTGATCTGCAGTTCAGGCTTATCAAGTGTCAATATTTCAATCATATTTTCCACCTTGCGAAGTACTTGATCTGAAGTAGAAGCTTCTTCATTTATTGCGACTTTCTTTTCTGCTCTCAATCTAGCTCTCTTGTCATTCAAATTAGCTTCAACACTCACTGCGATTTTATGCATCTCCTCCAAAGTGGGCAGATCTCTTTCTCATAATGAATAGGCCATGTCTGGATCAAAACCATCCAGAAATTTAAGCAAAGATGACTTCCTAGATGGCCTTAAATCATCAAGAATTGCATTATAAACCACATTGAATCTGATGCAATAGTCTTGAACTGACTCACCTATGTTGCGCTTGATCTTGGTATATTCAGAAGTGATCTAAAGAGGATCTTTCTTTAATTCACACCGATCTAAAAATTGTCTCTGCAGCTCAGCCAATGTAGCAATACTTCTAGGCTGCAAAGCTCTGAACGATTTTCTCACCTCAGCTCCAAAAGTTTGCACAAACAATCTCATGGTCACATTTTCTTCATTAATTTCATGAAGATCAAAGAAGTCTGCCATTCTATCAATATGCTGCTGAGCAGGAACACTTTGATGAGTGCCATCGAACAATGGGATTTTACTTTGATAATTAGTAGGCATGGCATCCAAATTCTGAGGCAAGACAAGGGGTGCAAATCTGGCAGCCATTTCTCTTGGTGTTTATAATCTGTCTTGGAGAAAAAGGTGGAGTAGGAGCAGTAGATGTATGAGGTGTATGTGGTGTGGATGGAGGTGATACTACTGTAGATTTTTGATCAGAAGTAGATGGTTGCACGGGGATGTTAGGAATGAAAGGAGGCTGGGTATGAACTTGTGAATTGGAAGTAACTGCTGATGGCCCAAGAGTTTCAGATGCAGATTCTATAAACTCAGGAATGTTTGTTGCCACAATAGAGTTTTGAATATTCAAAATGTAACTGTCAATGGATCTATTAGCCTGTTCAATTTCAAGATACTTGATAAACTCGGGATTTATGATAGTAGAACCAATCACACTTTTAGACTTAGTTTCAAACAACGACAACTCAAATTTCTCATCAAATTCAATATCTTCAAGGTATTCAAAGATAGCGGGACATGAATGAGATTTGAAAAGAGGAATCATGGGACTTTCTCTACAAAGGATTCTTGAAATCAGATTGGGATTCTCATACACTGGAGGTGGATCGGGATCCGGATTTGCTCTAGTATGTCTTCTGGAAGCCAGTGTGTTGGATTAATTTCGAAATCAAAGGAACAAAACCAACTTGTTCAGCCTATCAAATTCTAGACTCATCACCCAAAAGTCCAGAACGATCTGTTATACTGGGGCAATTTACAAGTCAAGTGTCATGTTCACAAGCTAGATCGAAGATTGACTGAAGCAGCGTTTATCTACTTTCGCTAATGCAAAGAAAGAGCGTTTCGAAGGCTACTTGGCATAACTTCAGCCTCCATCTGTAGCTTATAAAACAAATAACACCAACAAGCAAACCATTTTCTTCCCCAGTATGGTCGCCACTATGTTATCCTTCTTAACTTCAAAAAGAGCAGGGTCTACCACATACCCTACCATTTTATTTTAGTGCATGAATGGATTAATGAGCAATGGAACCTCTGGATTGAGTTGGAGTCACCAGGCGAATGCTTCAGCCTTCATATGTGTCTGACTGTTGTCCACCATCAGCATCAGATCTAACTTGATACATGTACTGGGGAAATTTTCAAGTCAGATGTTACGTTTACAATCTAGACCGGAGATTGACTGAAGCAACGTTTATCTACTTTCGCTAATGCAAAGCAAGAGAATTTCGAAGGCTACCTGGCATAACTTCAGGCTCCGTCTGTAGCTTATAAAACAAATAACACCAAAAAGCAAACCATTTTATTCCCCAGTATGGTCGCCACTGTGTTATTGCCTAAATCTACCTCAGGCTGAAAAAGGCAGAGTTCAGGGTAACATCAAACCACGCTCAGTCTGGTAGCTAGCCCTACTAGAACAGGAGAGGGCTCTCTCTGGGTCAATCTCAGCAAAAATAATCAATAGGGCTTGAGGTGACTTGAAATAAAAGCGAATTTTAGGATAGGTATATAAGTGAAGGAGTTTGATTGTGTTTTTGGGGGATTTTTTTGGATCAAAGGGAAAGGAAGTTTTGGGTGTGGGGATAAGGCCTAGTTTTTGCAGAGTTCTGATTGGGGCAAGGAAGGAAATTGTTTTGATACTTTATATTGAATGAATGGATGGATCAGACTGGTGAGGAGCTAAAGAGGGCAAGAGCGTCTCAAGATTCCTCCTCAAACAAATGAAAACATGAAAAATTAAACAAAACTAAAGGCAGAGCAGAGCAATCCAATGAATTCCACCTTTAACACTGATTTGTTTGATCTAAGAAGAAAAGAGAAGAGAAAATGATACACATAAACATTAGTGAACTTAAAATTACATAGATAAACACACCATCAAAACAAAGAGCCACATGGATCCCAAAGAGTGCTGCAAACCCTGGTCTATTCCTTTGCCAAAAGTGCAGAGATGAAATGTACAATGAAGTGCCAAGCAATCCCAAGTGTCCAACCCTAAAAATGATTGAGAAAATACATCATATAGAAAATCCTAAATCCTCCCCATGCCTCTAGGCATCAATTTCATCATTCTAGGAGTTGTTTCAGCCATATCTAAACTAGGAACTAGAAAATAGGCAATGAAACAACTTGCCTCTATATGCTAGGAAACTGATCCATTCACTTACATTTCACCTTTTGGTGATTGAATCTTCTAGAATGAGTAAAAATGTGCCAAAATTACATCATGGTCATGAAATTACATCAAGGTACATCAAGAATTACATGAAAAAGTGAAATTGGCCAAAACTAGGCGAAATTCTGAGCTGCTGAGTGAAAAAGAGGCCAAATTCCTCTATGCGCCGTGCCTGGAATCTCTATGCGTAGCACAAGTTTGGAGCTAATTTTTAGGCTCTTCCCAAAGTCCAAATCAAGTGTAGGATAGCTCGTTGGAAAGCCCTACCCGTCTACTTTCTAACCCAAGTGGAATTTCTGGATTTGGTTTCCATTTTCCCCTCCAAAAGTTCAATCTCCCAACACTGCTTCTTGTGTGTGAAAAAAGTGGCAGAAAGGCCATTTTTAGGGTGTTTTTGAACCTTTAGGCAACCAATAACTTGATGGAATCCTTCGGTAATCCATGAGAATTCATAAATTTTGATAAAAAAATCTAGAAATGAAAATTTTTCCCCCTGAAGAGCTGCCAATTATAAGCACGCACCAAGTGGCGCTACGCATCGGGCAGGAAAATCTATTTTGTGACCACAAAATTCAAAATTAACAAAATTTTTCCCAAATTTCTTGAAATTTGGGCTGAAGGTCCCCGATCAAGTGCTATGCTCAACCAAAGAAGCCTCAGCCAAAATTTGGAGCCTATCATGCCTTTTGCGACGCTTCAGTTCCCTCCTTAGCCTCGCCTTCAGGATCTTGATCCTCGCTTTGCAAACATAATTGCACACCCAATAGTGGTTCTTCATGTGCCTGAGCATATTCTTCTCCTTTTTTTCCTTCTCCAACAACTTCTCCAAATTAATTTTGACCCTCTCAAGCAAAGTCTCTCTATAAGCCTCAATGTCACGCTCAATGGGTGTCATCTGGGATGGGCTTCTTCGGGCAACTTGCCGGTTCTCACGGATGTTTTGCAACTCCATGATCATCTGCTGATCCTACAACTATTTGTTCCGCTGCTCCAGATAGTTTATGATCCATTGAGTTCTCTGCAACTTGTCGTTCAATTTGTCGATCTCAGCTTTCTGCTCCGGAATGATCTCTCTCAGTTTTGAGCTTGGAGAGCTCAAATCCTCATCAATCAATATGAAATCAGTATCACGGCCTCCTGAAGGGCCCTCATCCTATATCAGCCTCTTACCTCTATCCTGTACTTGTACCTGTGCTACTGATGATGGCAACGAGACCCCTTCCACCTCGGGTGGAGATAGTACTCATCGGGCTGTTGCAAATAATACTCTGGTGCCTCTCTGATAAGTGAAATACACTGGCACACTAATAGGCTCTGTCTCATGACCTTAAAAATGATGTGAAGGTTCACCTGGCTCATGAAAAATCTCTGTAGGAGGCTGAGGGGCTGTGAAGAAGTCACGGGAAATGAAGTCTTCCCATGCAATTCCCTGCAATCCAAGCTGATGTACAACAACGATCTTGATGAGTGCATAGTGATAAATACTATTGTACTGCTGCTCGAGACTCTTCTTCTACACAAGAGTGGTCATTCGCTCAATGTTTCGGCACAAGAAATAAGGTATGTTCATCATCCTCACTCTCGTGAAATGCATCAATAACCTGATGTGGTAGGCATAGAGGCGTGGAAACCGGCCCTCACAATTGAAGTATCTGATAATGAGTCTCATCAAAGGCGCATAGGATTCCTTCAGAAACTGGAATGGGAATATCCTGCTGTGCTGTCTCACATAGCTAGGCCTAATGTATGGTTCATAATGCACTCTGTCCACCTGCTGTCTTTTGTTCCACTCCTCACCTACATTCGGTATTCCTGTTGCTTGAGAAATGGTTTCTGGTGTCAAGGTGAAATTTACAGCAGCAAGAGTTACTTGACCATCATGCGAATGTAAAACAAACAACCAAGCTAACTCCTGATGATGTTGAATCCAAGCAATCATCTCACAGTACTGATAGCATGACTGCTCTCGAAAACATGCCATGGAAAGTGGGCAGGCCTGTAACTGAGTCAATGAGGTGGGCTCTCCTCTCACATGTTTGCCACCTTTACGAGGCCTTCTCGGTGCATGTAGCTTAGTGGTAGAATCACTGTCTTGTTCATATGATGATTCAGTGTCTGTCTCCATGGTGTTGCAAGTCTACGCCAAGTGTATGTTGATTGGTATGAGGTGAAAATAGGAATTTGATGTGTTTGTATTTATTTCCAAATATGTGCCAAGTAGGAAGGGACTATGGGAAATAGTATAGTGGGAAAAATGTGGTTCAGTCAAGTGAAATTTGAAGTATGAAGACAGTCACTTGACTGTTTGGGGAATTTGGGATTTTGGGAAATTTTACCAATGAAATGGGAAGGGGAAAATGATGGGAAATGATTTGGGATATAGGGGAATAGGAGATGGGCTTGGGAATAAGTGATTTTGGATGTAAGGGAGTAGGGGAACAGACTATATTTAATGATATAACAGTGAGGAAAGGGAGAATAAGGTGGCAAATGAAAAGGGTTTGGCACCAAAACCAAATTTTAAAACTTGAATTCAAACCCTAAGGAGAAATTTTTTTACAAAATGAGAGGGTTTATAATTTCAAAATTAAAACTCTCATAATCCACTTTCAGACAATACCAAACTCTATTTAATGGCACATACAAGATGAGTCGAACTTACATGAAGAAAATGATATTGAGTCGATTTGAAATTTGTGAGGCAGTGGTGAAATTTTTGTTTGTTGGCCTTGTGCGCCACGCGCACAACCCAGTGCTACGCGCCTCCCTTGTGCATCGCACAGATTCAAATCAACATAGTGATGTGTGGCCCAATGCTTCGCGACAACCATGTGAGCCGCGACCTTCCTCCTGTGCGCTGCGACCCTGGATTTCTCCCACAATCGGTCCTCCAAAACACGGTTTTCGCTCTTCCACACTTGACTTGGCTTCACTGATGTTTCTTGATGCAAATGAACTGTTTGAATGGTGAAAATATCTTGTATAGCCATTATACCTTGATTTTTAATTTAGAAAACCCACTTTCTAATGTTTGGCTTTGGCACTTTTCACCTTTTAAAATAGACTCTGTTTTGCTTGTTTCCTCTTTGATTTTTTGATCTGAATGACGAAAATTTTGTCTATTTTTTGCAGGGATAGCTAGCATGGAATTTGGAAAAGGTGACCAGGGCTGCACCTGAAGATCTTCATAACTGAAAAACTTTGAAAATTACATGGCATTTATTACAAAAGACAAAATCGACGATTTTTCTTCAAAACAGAGTTTTGAAGAAGAATCATGATCAAATATTGCGATGATGAAAATTTTGCAGTGAAACTTTATTTTAACCTTCCTCATGTGCCTGATAGCATTATTGGACACTTTGAAGACTAAATTAATGAAACCCTAAACCTAATGAGATTGAAAAAGCCTAAAATGACTCTTTTCCCACCAAAAGACCAAACCTTGACTGTGAATGACTGTAAATGATTTCGATGAACTTCGATGAACAAATATGGACCAATAGGTACATGAATTGAGGGGTATGAGTGAAAATACCCTTCCGTCAGATGATCCATGCTCCTAATGGAATGCAACTGACTAAACTGGATGAGACACCTAAAATGAAATGCAACAAAAGAGATTTTGATATCTGATGTAGGGATGAAGAGACCGAATCTAACAACAGTAACCATCGGCAGATTCCCCCCCCCCCAACACAGGCTTATTTACCAGGTACTTCAAGGCTGAATGGTCTGTAAACATTTTGAAGTGTCCTCCTAACAAGTAATGCCGAAATTTCTGAAAAGCGTACACCATGGCCAACCCCTCCCGCTCTGTAGTGGAGTAATTGTGTTCCCCACCAGAGAGTTTCCTACTTGCAAAGGAAACCGGATGGTCAATGTCTCCCTCTCCTGGCTATGTAAGGACAACCCCGAGAGTAATACCCAACTCATTGACATGGACATGAAAGACCTTCTCCCAATCAAGAAAGATGAGAATAGGTGTCGAGACCATCTTTTCTTTAAGTAACTCAAATCTCTTTTGACACTCGTCATCCCAAAAGAACGAAAAATCCTTCTTGAGAAATTTTTCCATAGGGGCCGTGATTAGCACATAGCCTTCAATGAATTTTCGGTAGTAGCCCGTGTGTCTAAGGATCGAACGTAGCTGTTTCTCCATTGTTGATACTGGCAAGTTGATGATTACTGTGATTTTAGCATAATCCACCATCAGCCCTTGTCGACAAACTATATGGCCGAGTAGAATACCAAAGGGTACACAGAAGATACACTTCTTGATATTTAGAGAAATATAGTGCTTTCGGCAGGCATCCAAAATCATGTGAAATTTTGATACGTGCACCTTCACCAGGCCAAAGACAGTCCAATCATAAAAATATACTTCTAGGAACTTATGGATGAATTCCTTGAACACCGCAACCATGACTCGTGAGAATATAGGAGGGGCATTCTTGAGACCAAACGACATGATAGTATACTAGAAAGAGCCCCACTCTATGGTGAACGTGGTTTTTCTACAGTCCTTAGGTGTGATTCTAATCTAATGGTACCCTGAGAATTCGTCCGTAAAGGAGTATGCTTCCTGTCCCCGCATGCTATCCAAAATTTCGTCTAAGAATGGTGTAGGGAATGGGTCATGAACACAGGCTTCGTTCAACTTGCACAGGTCCACACAAATCTGAATCTCCCCTTTAGCCTTTTTCTCTTGAACCACCATCGAGTTGACCCAGTCTAACTGTTCGATAGGTTCGATGATACCTACAACAATCATTTTATCAAGTTCTTCCTTGACTTTCTGCTTATACTTGGGGTTCAACCTATAGGGTTTTTGTTTCATGGGTCGTGCATCTGGTTTGAGAGTGATATACATGACCCCTAAGTCCCCCATGATCCCCTTTATTTTTGAAAACTTCGTTGGGAATAAGTCTTGGTATTTGGTGAGTAACTCGGCGACATTTCTTACTATATTTTCATCCCAATAGTCCCCAATCTTAGCCAAATTAGCGTGCTCTTCCATTCCAATATTGACTTCACGTAGCCTGAGAGGCTTAGTGACATCCACCTCTTACAGTGGGGGTCTAGCAACAAGATGCTCTCCTTGTGACTTTGGGATAGAGACTGACCATGGATCTTCTTCATTTTCTTCCCTTGCCAAGCTGCGACAGTTGACAATATCCTACATCTGTGTTTCCCATGTTAGCGCCCCGAATGCTTCAGTGGAGCTGGGTTCCTTAAAAAAAATTGTATCTATACCCTACATAGTTTCATCATGTGCTTTTGACCCCCTTATGAGTCCAAATTTCCCGATGAATTCATCCCTTAGAGTTTCCCAGTGGCAGGTGCATTGATGTAGCTCCGCATCCAAGTACCATGCAGTCAGGATTGGACCTAACACATGAATGAACAAGTGAACCCATTCTTCCATAGCTCAGTCACCCCATGCTTCTATCCAGGCCAGCAAGTGTTTACGCGGGTCCCCTGGGCCAAGAAACATCTCCACATGTACCTTTACTAGAGGCTCAAATTGGAGGAGCATCATGTCCTGACAGTCCTCCCAGTCCTGGAACGCCCCTTTGTGCATCTCCCACCATCTTGCAGGAGTTGCACGCATCGCTAGATTAAGGGTCCATATCCTTCGTTCTCTTGGAACCTCGGCTTCGAATGCTCGTAAAAATTCCTTAATGCTACCAGAACCATCAAAGTAGGGTAGGTATCTTACCTCTGAGGAAATGTAGCGGAGGTTCCTTATGACTCGAAGACATCGCAGCGCAGAGACATCGTGAAACTGGTTTTTCCAATTATCCATCTCCCCATCAGAGTTGGAGAATCATTCACTATCCTTTTCCCAATAGAGTACTCCACCCACCGTGGTGTTGATGCAATCTTCATCCCGCGCAGTAAACTTGTAAATGTGATCCACCTCCTCTAAATTGTGCACTAGCTTTGTGTATCGTTCAACTTCCACAGGATCTAATGGTACTATCACCCTTGTACCATTATTCTCAAACACTATGCTTCTCCTTTTGAGGTTGATGATACCACCCATATCTATGGCCTATTACAACCCTAAGAGCGCAGGGTAGGGGTCCGCATCTTTTACAATTTCAATTACCTCAAATTCAGCTCAGGCCTTTACTCTTGTGATATCCACCGTTATTTTAGAAAACCTTCCTAATGGGATGATTTTTTGCTAATTTGCCATGTGCAATTGAATAGTGGACCATTGTAACTTAGGCTCTCCCATTTATTTCCAATCCTGTTTAGGTAACACGTTCACATTTGACCCTAGGTCCAAAATAACCTGATCCATTTCGTAGTCACCAATCTGTGCAGTAAACCACATTTCTCTTCTGGTGTGTTTCTTATACCTGTATAGCTTGTGCACATCCTTGACCTCTGGGGGTAGATTGGGTCATGTTGCGCAGCTATCTATTAATGCCTGAATATTTTCCATAGCGTTTGGGTTGTGCAACAGCTTCATACATGCCTGCAAAAAGGGCTCGACCTCCTCATCCGCCTTGAGGTTCGCAGGTGCCTGATAAGTAGCTACCTTCGCCTCAACGAAGTCCTTCTGAGCTACGACAAATTTTTCTTTTCCCTTTTTTAGGTCCAAACCTTCTTCTTTGATAACTTCTTGTTGGATCAGAGGTTCCATCACATCCTCCTCCTCAGGTCCCCTGGTGGCCATCCCATTGTGTGTGACAACATTCACACTTGGATCTTTGTCTTGCAGCTCAGCCTTAACTCTCTGCACATTCTGCGTAGGTGTCGGCCGCTTTTCCTGCATTTTTGCTATCAAGATTGGACAATCTTCAATCGCATGGTCCAGTCATCTGCAATATCGGTAGGAATGCCTTGTAGGGTTCATAATTCCCTTGTAAAGTGTCCTAATTCTCCACAGTTATAAAAAATTAGTTGACCTCGTCCCCGACCTGCACTTCCACCTCGCCCCCCTCCCCTGCCCCTCGATGGGGAGCCACCTATGCTTGTGGGGGTTCTTAGCGACACAGGGTCTGATTGTAATCTATATAAGTTTCCTCGATCAATCATCAAATCAAATGTCCAATAGTTCTATTCATCATGTCCCATCAATCTGCAGAACTTGCACCATTGCTACTTTACCTCTTGAACATAAGCAGCAAGGCGGTGACAGTGGTTGGTATCATGTAGCCCCGCAACGCGATAATCATCGCACCATAGCGCTGGCCCACTGGGTCCCGCAGCTTCCCTAGGGCACAATGGGCTAGGTCCCCCGGCTTGCATATAGTCTTCTAACAGAGGCCATTTATCCTTGGTATGACCATTCACCCGGCATCGTATGCACCATCTCTCGGGGCTAGCCTCTGCCCCTCGTTCCTTCCACAGATTCTAGATTTCTATGTGAATCACTTCCAGTTGTTCCTGGATTTTTTGGATGCCCAACTGAGTCTCTTCTCAAGGTGCAGCTTCTAACTTCAAGGCACCCTCCAAGGCTTTCTCCTGCGATTCGAAAGTTTGGTGCCCCATAGGTACGTGTAGGTGAGGTAGCAACATAGCGATGAACCATTCTGTGTGCTGTCTGTCATCATATTGGAATCCCCCTTCTCTGATCACCTTCTTCAGTCATTGATCGACCTCCCACATAGATTCAGAAGGCCCTTGCTTGAAATCCTTTAGATCAACCATGATTTGAGAGTAGGACTTAGGTTTGTTGAACTGTTGTTTTAGGGTGTTCTTAATATCTTCAATGGCTACATTTGCGTTTTGACTGATGTATCCCATGTACTAGTCCAAAGCTCTTCCTTCAAAGGCCAAGGACAATTGTGCCCTTTTCACTGCATCACTAGATACGTTCTATGTAGTCCATATTGATCCCGTGACAAAGAATAACTGGTCCATGTCTTCATCTCCCACACCCTTAAAGGTCGGAAACTTCATGTATTAGCAGACTGTAGATAAATCTATCTCCTTCTAGGTTGGTTTTGTAGTATTTTCCACTTCACTTTGTGCTCCCATCGAGATCAGAGGTCATTCACTCGGTATGGCTACACATAATACTCTTTTCGCACAATAATATCTTGATAAGCAATGGTAAGGTCTTCAGAAACTTACCTCAGAACCCCTTGAAGAATATTTGCTCTCCTTTAGAGTAGGAGAAAAACTGATCGATGGAAAATTCTATCACAAATCCTCCTAACACACTGTCTACCCAATGGTCCACCGTGCGAGTGATGGTGTTATCAACCTTTCCTAACTGTTGTATTAGTTCAGGGGTCCACTCCGTGACCCGCTCGTCCTTCCAACACTTCTGAAATTCTACCAACCTTGTGAGCCACTCCCAAAGCTCGATCACAATCGCTGCAAAGAATATCTCATATATCTTCATGAAAATGTACTTATTCTTCCACTCTTCGGTGGTCAACCTCTCACTTCGGTTTTCATTTACGACAAATTCCTAAACTTGTTGTTCAAACAATTCATCAATTTCCTTTCTTTCAGGCTTCTAGTATGGCCTTGGCATTACTCGATCCCTCTCTCAAAAGGCTTCCGGTCCTCGAAACGGAACCATTTGTCGGCTCGAGAGGTCCTGACCCAGGTTCGAAAGTTCAAGGTTTTTCAAAAAACCTCGATAATACTAGCCCTTTCGGGAGTGACTTGCTTGCGTAGGCTAAAGTCTCACCTGAAGTAGTATGGGTGGGTGCTGGAACCAAGTTTTCGCACCCTGGGAGAGGGTAGGTAAGTCAAGCAGAGTTGTGTTCAACCCTATAGTGAACAGATCTTGTATCACAGAGCCTATATCTATATATTCCCTTCGCATCCACATCTGCAACAATAATGATATTCACATTAATCAACAGATCATGAACTCATATAACGATAATGCAGCTATTCTAGAAATTCTTGCATGAAGTGAAATAGAATATATCCAGATCGCAGCATAAAAAAGTAACACAAGTATGTTCACAGGTTAAATCAATAACACAACAACATATATTAATTAACCAAACATCACAGATTCATATCACAATAACTCCAATAGATTCAGATATTCAACGATACTTCCACATTCATTAATCCTTCAGATCTACTTACAATACCCCAAAACCCAACTTGCACACACAACAACAGGGTCCGCACATAGCAGGACAAAGAATCTTTGCACACACAGCAGCAGGAGTCCTTCCCCAAAATTCCTAACCAGATCTATCAGTTCACACTTAGCATCAATCTCTTTTCATTCCTAGTCTGTCTTACAACTCAAAAAGGTTCAACTACTTATACTATTTTAACCTATGCATCCAATGGTCTGCAAACCATGGTTTTTGGACTCTTAGTCTACACTTTGACCAATTACAATGCTTTAGGGGCTTTGACCCACCCCAAAACCCCTGCGCTAGACAAAATATAAACCAAAATACACAAAATGGACCAAACTCGCAACTTTGTAGGAGACCCTGTTCCAACAAGTTTCTTTGATGAATTGGTTGTTGAAGATGTTCAGGATGCACAAGCTCAAGGGAGGCACATGCCTTGTTGAAAAGGATGCATTGTTGGCATTCTAATTGGTTTATGTTATTATCTCCTACTTGAATTCTTTGAGTAATATCTATAATTTGCTGCAAAGGTAATGTTGAGACCAATGATGTAAAATTGTTATATTCAGTCATGAAAGGACTTGTTCCAATTTGTAAACCCACTTGGTTGGGTAGTTGAGTCTATTATGTTATTTCTTTTTGGTTGGATCATTGATGTAAGTATGAGTCCTTTGTGATAGAGGTTATTGAGTCATGTACTTCATTAATAATATGTTTGAAGATTCAGCATGAAGTCAGGGGGAGCATGGCCAATCATAACTATAAAGAAAGAACACCTTTGTTTTGGTATTTGATCTGCCCTTTGCCCTTGATGTCAAAGGGGGAGATTATTTTGGTGTTTTTTTTGAATAAAGGTTATGCTTAATGTATCTATTTGATTGGGACAATCAATCACCTTCATGGTTGCTAGCAAGTCCAAAGGGGGAGATTGTTGAAAAAATGTTTCCTATGTCCTAATATATTGTAATGTTGTCCTTGATGGAAACTCTCTGGAAAAGGATGGAGTACATGTCTTTCTGGGGAGGCTCTGCAGTCTAACAGAAGAATTGTGTAATGACCAACAGAAGATTGGATAATTTTTATATTGCATTATATATACGCGGGTTTGTAAAGGAAAAGTCGCGTATACACGTGGATAAGTATGTTCCAAGTCGCGTATGCCTTTTGCACTCCAAAAACTTTGATAAAAGGGGGTATCACCATGGTATTAGCCAATAGTATTGAACGCTAAGTTATCTATTTGATTCTGTCCAAGAATACCATAGGCTGTTATGTGGTTTTGACTCATGGTATTGGTAAAGGCTAAATCTATGTAAGGAGAAGAAGATCATAGTGCAAAGTGTGCATATGTAAGGGTTGTTACTAAATATTTTCTCTAAGATATATCTGCATGAGATGAATTTTGTTCTTATTGAAAATTCTGAAGTTATGATGCACCCTTGGATAAAATGATGGTTCAAGATCTCTAGATTTGAAATGCCTATGTACATACATGACTTATTGAAGAAATGATTAGATCTGTGATCTGGCGCATGCTTGCTGAAGTAAAGTGAAGAATTTTGGGTAAGTCCTATAGATCTGATACATTCTACAAATTTCATATTTTACAGATCTATACGCTAGTTCATCGTGGTGAAAGCGTGTATATACACGGATCTGTCTTAGAAAAGGCACGTATGGCAGTTAGGGTTTTTTGAAACTTGCCGTAGAGGTTTTCTGGTTATTCCTGCTATATTTTTGTTTTTTGTCAATGAAGTATTCTTGTAGATTTGGGTTTTTTTAATACTGTATATCCTACTAAGTTGATTATATACAAATCTAATCAATGAGAGAATAAAAATGGTTGATGGTGACTAACTGATGAAGGGATCTGCATTTCTAAAAGATATCTGACTGAAAGCCTTAGATATGGATTTGAGATTGATTACATTATGAAAAACAATATTCACAAAGATATATGTAGGTTGGTGTGAAGGAAAGTGCATATACATGCGGGTTCAGTGAAGAAAATTAGTGTATTCATTTTAAGTTGATGAATGTTCAGGGTTGAGTTTGGATCTGCATATTTCTTCTGAAGTCTAGGTTATTCCTGAGTTCTGGTTATAGTGATCTCACTGTTCTGATTAAAGTTTGGGTTAATTTTATTATTGATGATATTTATGATGACTTGAGTTGAAGCTGTGGGATCAAGTATGAAAATTGATGAAACATGGTCTGTAGTGGTTCTGAGGGTTGAAGCCTTCAGTATGGAAGTAGAAGCTTCCTATAAGCTGGTGTTCTGATCAGGGGGTTGAAGCTCCCTTCCAGTAGTGGCTGGTAAATGAGATTAGGGGGTTGTAGCTTCCTTCCAGTAGCAGCTAGAAAATGAGAGAAGGTTGCAGCCTTATGTAGGTACATGCCTGCGTAGTGGTATGATTCTACATCAGTACATTGTTGTAAATAGTTTTCCATATAATACAAGCTTGAAGTAAAGGGTATGCTCAACAAGAAGGTATAGAATTTGAAGAAACATTTTCTCCTATAGATAGACTTGATGCCATAAGAATGTTTCTTGCCTTTTCAAGCTTTCAACAATTCAAATTTTATCAAATGGATGTTAAATCTGCTTTCCTCAATGGTGATCTGGAAGAAGAAGTTTATATACAAAAAATAGAAGGATTCATTTTGGGAAATGATGAAAAATTGTTTGCAAACTTAAAAAAGCTTTATATGGTCTCAAACAAGCTCCAAGGGCATGGTATTATCGTCTTGCAAAATACCTTCATCAACAAGGTTTTTCAAAGGGATCTGCTGATAGTAACTTATACAAAAAAATTGAGAATGATAAACTATTTATTGTAGTTGTATATGTTGATGACATAATTTTTAGAAGTAATGAAGAGTCCATGAGTCATAAATTTGCTTCTGTTATGCAGCAAGAATTTGAAATGTCTTTACTTGGGGAACTAACATTTTTTCTTGGCTTACAAGTGCAACAAGCAACAGATGGCATATTTTTATCACAAGAAAAATATCTTAAGAAAATTCTGAAGAATTATGGGATAGAAGACTGCAAACCTGTGAGTACGCCAATGGTAACTGGGTGTAATCTCAGTTCTCATGACGATTCTCCCACGGTGAATCAACTAGAATACAAATCCATGATTGGAAGTCTGCTTTATCTAACCGGGACAAGACCTGACATTATGCATGCAGTTGGGATTGTTGGACAATTCCAAGCTAATACAAAGGAGTCACACCTTCAGGCTGTAAAAAGAATATTTAAATATCTACAAGGGACTCAAGACTTTGGTCTATGGTATCCAAATAATGGTGATCTCACTCATCATGCTTACACAGATGCAGATTGGGCTGGAAATGTTGATGATCAAAAAAGCACTAGTGGTGGTGCATTCTTTATGGGGCCCCAATTAGTATCTTGGTTCAGCAAGAAACAAAGTTCTATTGCCTTATCTACAGCAGAAACAGAATATGTGGCTACAGCATCATGTTTAACACAACTTCTATGGATGATGCAGACTCTACAAGACATTCAAATCAAATGTTCACCTCCCATATCTATCTTATGTGATAATACAAGTGCTATTAGTATGTCAAAGAATATTGTTATGCATTCAAAGACCAAGAACATTTCTATCAAGTATCACCTCCTACGTGAACAAGTGCTTGAACAAAAGGTTGAGTTGGAGTATGTTCCCTCCAAATAACAAGTTTCTAATATATTTAGTAAACCTCTTCCCATGGAAGCATTTGAATATCTAAAACAGAAGATGGGATTTATCTCTGCCTCTCTAATCAAGTCTAATTAAATTCAGAATATTAAATTTCGGTACGCGGGTTCTATAAAGGTGAATCACGTATCTACGTGAGTTCCTGTGCATAAAACCATGTATGAGTTTTTTTTGACAAAATTTCTCTGGGTTAGCATTCAGAAAAGATATGGGGCTGTTGGGTAATATCTGTTTGGATTCAGTATTCATCTTTCTGTATCATTCTTTGATATTTATCGCCTTGATGAAGTTGCTTTGATGAATTGGTTGTTGAATATGTTCAGGATGCACAAGCTCAGGGGGAGCACATGACTTGTTGAAAAGGATGCATTGTTTTCATTATGATTGGTTTATGTTATGGTCTCCTGCTTGAGATTCTTTGAGTAATATCTGTAATTTGCTGCAAAGGTCATGTTGAGACCAATGATGTAAAATTGTTATATTCAATCATGAAAGGACTTGTTCCAATTAGTAAACCCACTTGGTTGGGTTGTTGAGTCTATTATTTAATTCCTCTTGGTTCGATCATTGGTGTAAGTATGAGTCCTTGGTGATAGAGGTTATTGAGTCATGTAATTCATTAAAAATATGTCTGAAGGTTCAACATAAAGTCAGGGGGAGCATGGTCAATCAAAACTGTAAAGAAAGAATACCTTTGTTTTGGTATTTGATATGCCCTTTGCCATTGATGTCAAAGGGGGGGAGTATTTTTGTGTTTTGTTTGAATAAAGGTTATGATTAATGTATCTATCTGATTGGGATGATTAATCACCTTCATGGTTGCCATCAAGATGAAAGGGGGAGATTGTTGGCAAGTCCTAATAAATTGTAATTTTGTCCTTGGTGGAAACTCTCTGGCAAAGGATGGAGTACATGTCTTCCTGGAGAGACTCTATAGTCTATCAGAAGAATTTTGTAATGACCATTAGAAGATTGGATAATTTTTATATTGCATGATATACACATGGGTTTGTAAAGGCCAAGTTGTGTATACACGCGGATAAGTACGTTCCAAGTTGCGTATGCCTTTTGCACTCTGAAAAGTTTTATACCAAGGGGTATTACCATGGTATTAGCCCACTGTATTGAATGTTGAGTTGTCTATTTGATTCCGTCCAAGAATACCATAGGTTTTTATGTGGTTTTGACTCATGGTATTGGTAAAGGATAAATCTATATAAGGAGAAGAAGATCATAGTGCAAAGTGTGCATATGTAATGGATGTTACTAAATATTTTCTCTAAGATATATTTGCATGAGATGAACTTTGTTCTTATTGAAAATTCTAAAGTTATGATGCACCCTTGGGATAAAATGATGGTTCAAGATCTCTAGATCTGAAATGCCTATGTACCTTCATGACTTATTGAAGAAATGATTAGATCTATGATCTGGTGCATGCTTGCTGAAGTAAAGTGAAGAATTCTGGGTAAGTCCTATAGATCTGATACATTTTGAAAATTTCATATTTTATAGATCTATACTCTAGTTCGTCGTCATGAAAGCGTGTATATATGTGGATCTGTCTTAGAAAAGGCGTGTATGGCAGTTAGAGTTTTCTGAAGCTTGTTGCAAAGTTTTTCTGGTTATTCCTGCTATATTTCTGTTCTCTGTCAATGAAGTCTTCTTGTAGATTTGGGTTGTTTGAATACTGTAAATGCTGCTAAGTTGATTATATACAAATCTGATCAATGAGAGAATAAACATGGTTTATGGTGACTAAATGATCAAGGGATATGCATTTCTGAAAGATATCTAACTGAAAGCCTCAGATATGGATATGATACTGATTACATTCTGAAAAACAATATTCACAGAGATATATGCAGGTTGGTGTGAAGGAAAGTGTCTATACACGCGGGTTCAATGAAGAAAAGTAGCGTATACATTTTAGGTTGATGAATGTTTAGGGTTGAGTTTGTCTCTGCATATTTATTCTGAAGTCTAGGTTATTTCTGAGTTCGGGTTACAATGATCTCACTGTTTTGATTAAAGTTTGGGTTAATTTTATTATTGATGATATTTCTGATGAGTTGAGTTGAAGTTGTGGGATCCAGTATGAAAATTGATGAAAAGTGGTCTGTAGTGGTTCTGAGGGTTGAAGCCTTCAGTATGGAAGTATAATCTTCCTAGAAGCTGGTGTTCTGATCAGGGGGTTGAAGCTCCCTTCCAGTAGTGGCTGGTAGACGAGATTAGGGGGTTTGTAGCTTCCTTCCAGTAGCAGCTGGAAAACGAGAGAAGTTTGTAGCCTTCTGCAGGTAGATGCCTGCGTACTGATATGAGTCTACATTAGTAACATGTTTTAAACAGTTTTCCATATAATAAATATTGAATATAGAGATGACAACAGCGGTGGTTTTCTCCCGAATTGGGTTTCCACCTAAAATATTGGTGTTCATGTGTGTTTCTCTTGTGTGTTGTTTTATTCTACTGTTACTGGACATATTTACTGATTATCTAACAGATGCATGAATAATAATTGAGTTAAAGATTTTTTCTGAAATTTTTTTCTAAACAATAAAATTATATTAGTATACGCTAGTTTCTTTTGGTATATGCGCGTGTATAGGCGAGTTGGGTTCATAAAATCTACGTATGGAATTTAGTAAAGAAAAGGAAAAGATTTCAGTAAGCTCTAAATATTGATTCACCGCCCCTCTTAGTATTTTTCCCAACAATTGGTATCAGAGCAAGTCCTTCTAAAGAAGCTTAATCGCTAGAAGGAAGATCAACTAAGATGAGCAATCAAGATGGGACAGCATCTATCAGGCCTCCTCTCTTCAACAGAAACAATTTAATCTTATGGAAGACAAGGACAAGATCCTATCTTTAGTCTCTTGCAGCATATGTATGGGTTATAGTTGAAAGAGGTTATTAATATCCAACATCAGTTCCAACAGATGCAACAGAAAGAAAGAAATATGAAACCAATGCAAAGGCGGTCAATGCATTATTGGGAAGTCTGACTGAATCAGAATTTGTCAAAGTCGTGTAGTTGAATACAACAAAGGAGATATGGGACAAAATTATTCTAAGCTATGAAGGTGATACCAAGGTAAAAAGTGCTAAACTCCAAACTCTCAGTATGAAAATCTCAAGATGCATAATGAGGAAATCATTGCCAGTTTCTTTTTATGTCTAGATGATATTGTAAATCGTATGAGAAATCTGGGTGAAACCATAACTGACACTACTCCGGTAGAATTTTTTTTAAGATCTCTAACTCCCAAATTCAAGTCAAAAGTGTCTGCTATTGAAGAGAAGCAAGATCTACAAACTCTTACTATTTTTCAACTTCATGGTATTTTGACTGCTTTTTAAATGAGAAAAGGAGGTCCATCTGAAGTCAAAGAAGATGTCTTTAGAGCTGCTGCAAAAGGACAAGAAGTAGAAGAATAACAAGGATCAGGGTATGTTTAAGAAGAAGAAGAGATAAATTTTGTAAAGAAGCTGCAACTTGGCACTAGAAGGTTCAGAGGTAAGCTTCCTTTTAAATTTTTTGCTTGTGGAAGGGTTGGTCATTATGCTGCTAAGTGTCCCCATAAAGAAAAATATGAAAAAGGAAAGCAAGTGGCAAAAGGAAATACGAATTGTTTTATCAATAGAAAAATTTATTATACTCATGAAGATAGTGATGGGCTATCAAATAATGAAGAAGGAGAATATGATCAAGATGTTAGACTACTCAGAGCTTTTGAAAAAGACCCTAGTGAGGCTAAGGATACCTTTATGGATGCTCTAGAAGAAAACGATTTTCTTGAAGAAATTAGTTAGCTCAAAATATGTTTGGAAGAAAACAAATTTCCATAGATACTCTAAAGAATCATCTTATAGAAAAGGATAAGCACAATGAGAAATTAGAATGTGAAATAGTAAGTCTAAGAAAGGAAATTGAGAAAGAGAAAACTTTAAATCTTAGATTTGCTAAAGGCACTGAAACCTTAGTTGAAATTATCAAGGTTCAATGCTCTCCTTTTGTAAAGACAGGTCTTGGATATATCGGAGAATCCTCTCAGTTTTCAACACCAAGCTATATAAATGCAGCTAAAGCCAACCTACAACATTCTGTCACTCAGCAAGAGAACAAAGAAACTTCACAGGTAAAGCATGACCACTTCAATACAGAGAACAATAGCAGAAATATCAATAAGAGAAATACCAATTAGCAGGTTAACACAAATATAAAGTTCCATGATCGCAGAAATTTCTTCTTTAATGGGCAATGTTTCTCATGTCATAATTTTGGTCATAAAGTTGTTCAATGTGTTGAATACAAAACCATCATGACTAGAGAAGCAAGAAAGCAAAGAAATGAGACTAGAATAAAGAAGAATACTTATAAAAACTTTTCTCCTCTTCAAAATGAAATTGAATGTGCTTATTTCAATAACTTTGGTCATGGAGAATCTGAATGTAGGAGCAAACTTCAACCAAAAGAGCATGTACCTTCAAATTCCAAGGTATGGAGAAAGAAGGACTTACAGGTTGAGAATTTTGGCATAGCCTTATTTGCAAAAGGGGAATAAAATCAATGGTACATTGAAAGCAGATGCTCAAAACACATGACAGGTGATACAAATAAACTCCTTACATATAATGTGTTAGAAAGAGAAAAGAATGTTACCTTTGGAAATGATACTCCTACTGTCATTAAAGGAAAATGTTCTGTTTTTCAAAAAGAAAAGGTAAAAGCTAACAATGTTATGTATGTGGATGGATTAAAACATAACATGTTAAGTGTGAGTCAAATGTGTGATCAAGGAAATGAAGTTGTCTTTAGTTCAAAAGAATGTGTGGTACATGAACTTGACATGGGAAAAACAGTAATAAAAGGAACTAAAACACCAAGTAATATGTATGTATAGAAAGGTTGCAAAGAAAAATGTTACTTGGGTAAATCTTCAGAAAATTGCTTATGGCACAGAAGATTGGGGCATTTGAGTTTCTCTCAAATCAGCAAATCTAGCAGACTCAAAGCGGTTCCTAATCTTACCAGCATCACTCTGCCTAAAAGTACCATATGCAAATATTGCCAATTTGGTAAGCAAACCTGAGTACAACTCAATGGCAAAAAAGGATCAACAAGTAAGCCTCTTGAACTCATACATACTTACTTATGTGGACCTATGAGAAAAAATTCACCCTGTGGAGAACAATACCATATTCTTTTTATTTGTGACTTCTCTAGAATGTGTTGGATTGGTTTACTAAAACACAAAGATGAAGCATTTTCAAATTTTCAAATCTTTAAAGCCTTGGTTGAAAATGAATTAGATCTAAAAATAAAATGTCTTAGATCTGACCGAGGAGGGGAATATATATCAAATGAATTCTTTGATTTGTTTGAACAACATGGCATAAAAGACAGTTTTCTGTAGCTGGAACCCCACAACAAAATGGCGTAGCGGAAAGAATGAATAGAACAGTTCAACAAATGGCTCATGCTATGCTTGATGACTATGGAACACCTGATACCTTTTGGGGAGAAGCAACACATACCACCATAAATATTCTTAACAAGGGTCATGTTTGTGTAAATAGTGATAAAACTCCTTATGAACTATGGTAAGGTAATCTTCCAACTGTAAAGCATTTTAGAGATTTTGGAAGAAAATGTTTATCAAGAATAATGGTGAAAAACTTGGGAAGTTTCAACCTAGAGCAGATGAAGGAATATTTCTTGGCTATTCTTCAAGAAGTAAAGAACATAAATGTTACAACGAAAGGCTTCGGAAAAATTGTTGACTGTATTGACATTGCAATTTATGAGTCTCTCTCAACTCCTAAAAGGGAAATAACAACAACAAATGAAGATGATAATGTTATATATTTTCCCTTGTCAAATAGCAACAATATAGAAGGTGAACCCAATGAATCTATAGAATAAGATCTATCCGAAAAGGCTCCATCTAGGTACGCTCAAAATAATCATCGAAAATCTCAAATTTTGGGAGAAAAATGATCAGGTGTCCAAACAAGAAGATCTCTTGTAGGATCTCCTAGCTATCTAGCATTATTATCCACTATTGAACCACATAATGTAAATCAAGCTAGTAAAGATGAATGTTGGATTCAAGCCATGAATGAAGAACTTGATCAGATTGAAAAGAATCATACTTGGGAATTGGTTCCAAAACCTCATGATAAAAATGTTATTGGAACAAAATGGATATTTAAAAACAAGTTAAATGAAAATGGAGATGTTATTAGAAACAAAGATAGAATTTTTTGTAGAGGGTATTCTCAACAAAAAGGTATAGACTTTGAAGAAACATTTGCTCCTGTAGCTAGACTTTAAGCCATAATAATATTTCTTGCCTTTTCAAGCTTTCAACAATTAAAAGTTTAGCAAATGGATGTTAACTCTTCTTTCCTCAATGGCGATCTGGAAGAAGAAGTTTATATAGAACAACCAAAAGGATTAATTTTTGGAAATGATGAAAAACTTGATTGCAAACTTAAAAAAGATTTATATGGTCTCAAACAAGCTCCAAGGGCATGGTACTATCATCTTGAAAAATATCTTCATCAACAAGGTTTTTCAAAGGGATTTGCTGATAGTAACTTATACACAAAAAATTGAGAATGAAAAACTATTGATTGTAGTTGTATATGTTGATGACATCATTTTTGGAAGTAATGAAGAGTCAATGAGTCAGAAATATTCTTCTGTTATGCAGCAAGAATTTGAAATGTCTTTACTTCGGGAACTAACATTTTTTCTTGGCTTACAAGTGCGACAAGCAATAGATGGCATATTTTTATCACAAGAAAAATATCTTAAGCAAATTCTGAAGAACTATGGGATGGAAGACTGCAAACCTGTGAGTACACCAATGGTAATTGGTTGTAACTGTAGTTCTCATGATGATTCTCCAACGGTGAATCAACCAAAATATAGATCCATGATTGGAAGTCTACTTTATCTAATTGGGACAAGGCCTGACATTATGCATGTAGTTGGGATTGTTGGATGATTCCAAGATAATTCAAAAGAGTCACACCTTCAGGCTGTAAAAAGAATATTAAAATATCTACAAGGGACTCAAGAATTTGGTCTATGGTATCCAAAGAATGCTGATCTCACTCTTCATGCTTATACAGATGCAGATTGGGCTATAAATTTTGATGATCGGAAAAGCACTAGTGGTGGTGCATTCTTTATGGGGCTCTGATTAGTATCTTGGTTCAGCAAGAAACAAATTTGTATTGCCTTATCTATAGCGGAAGAAGAATATGTGGTTCCAACATCATGTTGCACACAACTTCTATGGATGATGCAGACTCTACAAGACATTCAAATTAAATGTTCACCTCCCATCTCCATCTTATGTGATAATACAAGTGCCATTAGTATCTCAAAGAATCCTGTTATGCATTCAAATACCAAGCACATTCCTATCAAGTATCACTTCCTATGTGAACAAGTGCTTGAACAAAAGGTTGAGTTGGAGTATGTTCCCTCCAAAGAACAAGTTGCTGATATATTTACTAAACCTCTTCCCAGGGAAGCGTTTGAATATCTTAGATAGAAGATGGGAGTTTTCTTCGCCTCTCTAATCAAGTCTAATTAAATTCAAAAGATTAAATTTCGGTACGTGGGTTCTATAAAAGTGAATCACGTATATACGCGAGTTCCTGTGCATAAAACTGCGTATGAGTTTTTGCTGACATAATTTTTCTGGGTCATCATTCAGAATAGATATGGGGCTGTTAGGTAATCTATGTTTTGATTCAGTATTCATCTTTCTGTATCATTCTCTGATATTTATCGCCTTGATGAAGTTGCTTTGATGAATTGGTTGTTGAAGATGTTCAGGATGCATGAGCTCAGGAGGAGCACATGCCTTGTTAAAAAGGATGCATTGTTGGCATTATGATTGGTTTATGTTATGATCTCCTACTTGAGATTATTTTATTAATATCTGTAATTTGCTGCAAAGTTCATGTTGAGGCCAATGATGTAAAATTGTTATATTCAGTCATGAAAGGACTTGTTCCAATTTGTAAACCCACTTCGTTGGGTAGTTGAGTCTATTATGTAATTCCTCGTGGTTGGATCATTGATTTAAGTATGAGTTGTTGGTGATAGAGGTTATTGATTCATGTACTTCATTAAAAATATGTCTGAAGATTCAACATGAAGTTAGGAAGAGCATGGTCAATCAAAACTATAAACAAAGAACACCTTTGTTTTGGTATTTGATCTTCCCTTTTCCCTTGAAGTCAAAGGGGGAGAGTATTTTGGTGTTTTTTTTTAATAGAAGTTATGCTTAATGTATCTATATGATTGGGACACTCAATCACCTTCATGGTTTCCATTAAGTCCAAAGGGGGATATTGTTGGCAAAATGTTTCCTATGTCCTAATATATTGTAATGTTGTCCTTGATGGCAACTCTCTGCCAAAGGATGGAGTACATGTCTTCGTGGAGAGGCTCTGCAGTCTATCAGAAGAATTGTGTAATGACCAGTAGAAGATTGGATAATTTTGATATTGCAAGATATATACGCGGGTTTGTAAAGGCCAAGTCACGTATGCACGTGGATAAGTACGTTCCAAGTCGTGTATGCCTTTTGTGCTCCAAAAAGTTTGATACCAAGGGGTATTACCATGGTGTTAGCCCATAGTATTAAACGCTGAGTTGTCTATTTGATTCCGTCCAAGAATACCATAGGTTGTTATGTGGTTTTGACTCATGGTATTGGTAAAGGCCAAATATATATAAGGAGAAGAATATCATAGTGCAAAGTGTGCATATGTAAGGGTTGTTACTAAATATTTTCTCTGAGATATATCTGCATGAGATCAAATCTGTTCTTATTCAAAATTATGAAGTTATGATGCACCCTTGGATAAAATGATGGTTCAATATCTCTAGATATGAAATGCCTATGTACCTCCATGACTTATTGAAGAAATGATTAGATCTGTGATCTGGTGCATGCTTGTTGAAGTAAAGTGAAGAACTCTGGGTAAGTCCTATAGATCTGATACATTCTACAAATTTCATATTTTATAGATCTATATGCTAGTTCGTCATGGTGAAAGAACGTATATACGCGGATTTGTATTAGAAAAGGCGCGTATGGCAGTTAGGGTTTTCTGAAGCTTGTTGCAGAGGTTTTCTGGTTATTCCTGCTATTTTTTTGTTGTCTGTCAATGAAGTCTTCTTGTATATTTGTGTTATTTGAATATTGTATATGATACTAAGTTGATTATATAAAAATCTAATCAATGAGAGAATAAACATGGTTGATGGTGAGTAACTGATGAAGGGATCTGCATTTCTAAAAGATATCTGGCTGAAAGCCTCAAATCTAGATCTGAGACTAATTACATTTTGAAAAAAAATATTCATAGAGAGATACACAGGTTGGGTGGAAGGAAAGTGCGTACATAGGCGGGTTCATTGAAGAGAAGTAGCATATGCATTTTAAGTTCATGAATGTTCAAGGTTGATTTTGGATTAGCATATTTATTCTAAAGTCTAGGTTATTTCTGGGTTCTGGTTATAGTGATCTCAATGTTCTGATTAAAGTTTGGGTTAAGTTTATTATTGATGATATTTATGATGAGATGATTTGAAGTTGTGGGGTCCAGTATGAAAATTGATGAAACATGGTCTATAGTGGTTCTGAGGGTTGAAGCCTTCAGTATGGAAGTAGAAGCTTCCTATAAGCTGGTGTTTTGTTCAAGGGATTGAAGCTTCGTTCCAGTAGTGGTTGGTAAACGAGATTAGGGGGTTGTAGCTTCCTTCCAGTAGTAGCTGGAAAATGAGAAAAGGTTGTAGCCTTCTGCAGGTAGATGCCTGCGTAATGATATGATTCTACATTAGTACAATGTTATAAACAATTTTCTATATAATAAATATTGAAGAGAGAGATGACAACAGTGGTGGTTTTCTCCCGAATTGGGTTTCCACCTTAAATCTTGGTGTTCATGTGTGTTTCTCTTGTGTGTTGTTTTATTCTACTGTTACTTCACATATTTACTAATTATCTAACAGATGCATGAATGATAAACTGAGTTAAAGATTGTTTCTGAAAAGTGTTTCTAAACGATAAAATTATATCAGTATATGCTATTTTCTTTTGGTATATGCACGTGTATATGCAATTTTAATTCATAAAAGCCGCGTATGGAATTCAGTAAAGAAAAGGAAAAGATTTTAGTAAGATCTAAATATGATTCAAACCCCCCCCCCCTCTCCCAGTATTTTTCCCAACAAAAGGAGGACATGAGTAAAGTAAATTCCTTTTCTTGTAAAAAGTTTGGGAGTTTTTCTATTCAATGTCAAAAAACAAATGTGGGAAAGGGAAATGTAGCTGCAACATCTACTAAATAGATGGAAGATATGGATGAAAATTTTGAGAAAATAATTTCCTTTGTCTCTTTTATTTTTGAACCACCCTAAGAGGTTTCTAGTTTGTGGATAATGAAACCTCGTCACATGACGAGATCTCAAGACATATTCACCAACATTACCGAGGGGCATTTGGGATGTACATGTGGAGCTTGGTGATAAGCCCAAGTATGCAGTAGAAGGCACTAGAAGTATTGAACTTTAGATTGACTCAGGTGGTGTCATGTAGGTTAACGAAGTGATGTACGTACCAAGTTTAGAGAAAAATCTCATTTAGTTTCATCCATTTAAGATAAAGGACTAGAAGTCATGTTTATGGGAGGTGAATTGGCTTTTGGGATGAAAGGAATTGATCCTATCTGAAGTGAGTGGTTGGGAGAAGGGAGAGGGATCTATATCTATTGATAGGACAAGCCATGAATGCTCTCATACATAAGAGTGATAGACAAAGCAAGATATGGAATAGGAGGATGAGACACCTACACTATAAATCTCTCTCAATCTTCTAGGGGATTGTTAATAGTTTTCTAGAGATCAAGGTGGAGCAATATGGAGTGTGTTAAGGGTGTACAGTTGGAAAGAAAGCCAGGGCATATAGAAATACCATGTATAAGGGAGTGTAATACTTGGTGCACTCACATATTTTTGGTCCTGTCGGCTCGAGGGGTCCTGACCCAGGTTCATAGGTTAAGGTTTTCCAACAAAGCCCTATACTACTGGCCCTTTCAGCAATGACCTACTTACACAGGCCAAAGTCTCACCCAAAGCAGTATGGGAGGGTGCTAGAACTAGGTTTCCACACCCTGAGAGAGATTAGATAAGTCAAGCAAATCCAAATTCACAACTTATCAAGTTCGCACCAAACAGATCTATTCTTAGGGTTGTTAACAGTATAATCACAATATACAGAGCTATGATCATGCACAAATCTAGTTAATAACTCCGCATACACATGCGTATCAACAGTTATCATCACACATTATCACAATGCATCATTAGCAGATCATAGTTATACCATAACATAGATAGATTCACAACATAGAGAGATAACACAACAGTATTTGTAACAGATCCCAACCAGTTCACATCAACAGCAATACATCAGATCAAATAACATAGAGTACTTCAACCATATCCGCATATATTAACATCCTAAACCCAATATAATCTGACACAACTTGTACACACAACCAACAGGGTCTTGACAAATCAGGACTGAGGATCTCCACGCACACAGCCAGTAGGAGTCCTTACCCAAACAACCTAACAATGGATCTAACAATTCACACTTAGCATCCAACTTAATTCTTTTCTACCTAAAGACTAAAAAATGCTCATCTATTTATATCGACTTAGCCTATGCTTCCAATGGTCCGCAAAACATGGTTTGTGGACTCTTGGTCTACCCTTGACCCATTAAAGTGCATTCGGGTCTTTGACCCACCCCAAAACCCCTACGTTAGACTAAATAAAACCAAAAATATACAAAATTATACAAAATTCGTAGCTTTTAGGGAACCCTGTTCCAATATGTCCTATGTTTGTGACATCAATCATAGGGTCTTTATACTTTACGATGTTCATAGATGACTTTTATAGGAAAACTTGGATCTACTTCTTGAAGGCCAAGGATCAAGTCTTCGATTGGTTTCAGGATTTCAAAGCTATTGTGGAGACGTAGATTAGGAAAAAGATTAAGGTGTTGAGATATGATAATGGCGGAGATTATACCCCCAATGAGTTCTATCTTTTCTGTAGGGAAGAAAGTATTTAGAATGATATCATGGTATCATACAACCCTAAACAATATTGGGTTCTCGAGAGGAATAACAAGAACATTATCATGGTAGTGTGGGAATTTATATATGCTCAATAATTTCCTATGTTTTTATGGGAATATGCCTACAATACAGTTGTGTACATGTAGATCAGGAATCCTAATAGGATACTGGAGGATGTGATTCCCAAGGAGTTGTTTACAAGAGTGAAACCATATGTGAGCCATTTGTGCATATTTTTTAGTCCATTTTATGTTCACATTCCCATATATAAGAGGACTAAGATGGAGCCCTCATAAGAAAGGGGCATATTTGTGGGCTAAAACAAGGTCTCAACGATCTATCGAGTCTACATTCCAAGAGAGAGGAAAGATATAATTAGTGGGGATGTCAGATTTGATTAGGGTAGGACCCTTAGGAGATATCATGATAAAGATTCAGTAATCATAGAGGATCAGGAGAGAGAAAATCCTAAGGTTGAACAAGGACCAATAACACCAACAGTAAGGAAAAAATCAACATATTTGGAGGAGCCCGATATTCCTTCAAACTCTACCAGGAGGAGGATGAGATGGGCCAAACAAAACTTGAGATATAATGAGGAGAATTCCAGGAGGATCCTAGCAATGCTTTTAGGTAGAGTAGACTAGCAATGATATTTTCTAGTTATTTGGCATTAACAGGCAATGTTCGTGATTTTGAGCCCTCCACTTTTGAGGAGGCTATATATGAGCATGTCTAGAGGGATGCTAGTGTGGAGGAGTAGAGATACATCATGATAAATGATTCATCAGACATAATTAAGAGACCAAATGGAAATTATGTGGTCACTTCTTGATGGCTTTATAATATCAAACATGCAGTTGTGATAGTGTTTGTTGACATATGTTAATTATGAATTTTTTTCAAACCGTTGTGATTTTCTTCCCTATATATATATATATATATAATGAAAGTAGTAGGTGGGAACCTACCTTAAGACAATCACATTCAATTGATTAAACAATTTTTCTTGTACACTTGAATCCCAACTATCCCTTGAAGGAAATGTTTTATTATATGAGATGGGAAAATAATTTGAGTATACATATAATGATAAATATCAAAATGCATTAAGTTCCCTTAAAGCCCAGGAATAAGGATTAAAATTTATAAGGGTTAATTTTTTTTGTTATGCATTCAAATTATATAGTCTCTAATGTGGAGATTTGTGTACCATTCTACTAACTAGCTCCAATGAAAATTCACACTTTTTTGTTTTGATTCCTATGATTCAGATGAGATATATTTTAATAAGTTGCTTAAGGGATTTTTAATGGATACTAAACATTGTTTATATATTTTTTTGGTCAAAACTTTCCATGCATAGAAAATGATGGAAACATTTTATATGATACTTATGCTTATAAAGTCAAAGATACAATTTATACTATCAAACTATGGAATCAAATTTTCTAAATGCAAAACACATATTTATAACATATGGTTAGAGGTGGAAGGCTTGAATGTTTTATGTTTATATAAGTTATGGTTACAAATGCATGTTACATGTGCAAAAAAATATGGAAGTGCTTTATTAATGTGACCCATATATTTCCAAGGCTAAGATTTCCATGTATTTATAAAAGAAAAATCATATAATATCTCAGTTGATCATTATCTCCAACGTTAAAATATTAATTTTTCAAAATTATGTTTTGAAGGTTTGGGTGGAAATGCTTATAGTTTACAAGGTTGGTACCAACTAGTGTAATTAAATGAATTATCAGTGAGATATTCCTATGTTATGAACTATTTATATGGAGTGATGATGTGATATTTATCATACATTGGTAATAAAATTGGCCACAAACAGGTAGTGTAATACATGGTTCATTTGATTTACGCGAGATTTACAAATGTTGTCTAAAGGTTTGGAATGCATTTTATGATGTGTACATATTTTTTTGTTTTTCTCCTTATCACCTTTGCTAGCTATGTTTCTCGTTCAATGAATTTCCTACGGGAATGATATCTTATCACACCTATGTTGTCTGACATGTATTGAATTATTGGCCAATACTCTACTATAATCTCCATTAAATATCATTGATTAATGCCATATCTATCCCTCCCTCTTTTCACTCATGCAACATGACATTCATTCAGTTTCCCATAACCCTCCATTTAAGAAAAATTCCAACTCATCATATTAGTTTCTGGAACTTTTCTTATGTGTTGCATCCATATTTGTAATGATTAGTGATTGAAGTTGATGAGAATCCTACTTGATGTATGTCTTTTGATTTCCCTCATGACATAATAATACAACTTGGAAATACTTACAGATTGTTTTATTCCAAAATTTACTTGCCACTTTGCCTCAAACCACATTCATATCATGCCATTTCTACTCAGCTTGTGGAATTTAAGGAGTATTAATAATTTTTGGCTTCTCTATTTTCATTTTTTCTCTCTCAAACTACCTAAAATGATGATTAAAAGCTAGTGTAGCCCCTTATTTTTATTGTTAGTGTAGCCCCCTTACTTTTATTATTGTTCCCAAGTAGTCCCCATATTATTATTATTGTGCCCCATAGAAGGGCACTTTTTTTATTTTTATGCCCTTACATTATAATTTTTATGTCGGCTCTAATTATATTGTGACCCCTTAGACTCCTATATATAGAAAGGAAGTTTTGAAATTTGAATCATCCAAGAATTATTCATTTATGTAATTTAAAGGAGGTTTTCCCCTTGAATAGGATATTTCTAAGTCATTGATCTATACACTAGTACAAAATGGCTCATTAGTTACTAAAAAAATGACTAAAATTTGCATACAAATGACTATTTTTCGGTCGGTGACCAATAGTAGCTAATTTACAGTATCTTATAACGCGACCAAATTTTGGTCGTTTTTAGCTTAGTCATTAATTGGTTATCTCAATTTTGTTGTATAGTAGTATATTTGGTCATTAAATTGGTCATTAATTTAGTCACTGATTTAGCCATTAATTTAGTCATTGATTTGATCATTAATTTAGTCATTGATTTGGTCATTTATTTAGTAATTGATTTAATCTTTGATTTGGTCATTATTGTCACAATTAATGACAAAATATACAACAAAATATATTACTATATGATCACCCAAGAAAACCAATTAATGACCAAAAAAATATGAACAAAATGTTGGGTGTGTTATAAGATATTGTAAATTAGCTATCAATCATCATATATATGAAAAATTTAGTAATTGTTTGAAACCAATTAATTACCGAAGAAATATAACCAAATTTTAGTCATGTTATAAGATACTGTATATTAGCTACTAATAGTCGTATATACGCAAAATTTATTCGTCATTTTTAATCACAAATTTATCATTTGTAGGAGTCATTTATTCATTATATAAACGACTAATTTAGTAGTTTATATTCATTTCATTTACTTTCATTAATAATAATTATAAATGACTAATTTAGTCGTATATTCATTTTATTTGTGTTCATCATTAATCAATATAAACTACTAATTTAGTAGTTTTAAATTGATTTTGTGTTCATTATTAATCAACATAAATTAATTTGTATGATTTAAAAAATGTCATACAATGTGCATGTTCATATAATATGAAAACACAAAGTTGCATATTTTAATTACAATATTAAAAAATATCAAGTGCAACTATAAATAATTTCAACCACATAAATTATATTATATGAAATATTAAAGTATTACAATATGGTTTTCCAACTTATTATTCGTTGGACTACAATTTACACATGACATGATGTTTCATCACTTCAAAACATTATTGTTGTTTTTTGAAGACATTGCAGCTGAATTCACCAACTTTGAAGACTTGACCATCAATATTTATATGTGTGTCTTATGTGGGATATTGGATCTAAGAGTATCACCAGACCAGTTCTCCTCTCTCTCTTTTTGCATTTTTTGCTCCAATTTTATTGCTCCACTCTTTTTTCAATTCATACTTATTACCATCAATACTGAGTTCATTTTCTGAAAACAAAAGAAGATACAATGCAAAGTGTAAAACATGAAAGAAAAAGAACACTATAATATCAACTAAATTAGACTATAAATATTCTATATGACATATACCTCAACATCAGCAATGTCAAAGTCATTTTACCCCATACACGTAAGAAGCTCGAACAAATTTTCTTCATTGGGGCAATAATTTCCACTATAATGTGGCCATATAATCTATATAAACAAAGCAAATAAAATGTAACCATATATATAAAAGAACACCTTAGTAACTCAGTATTCAACTTTCAAGGAAATATTAGGAACAATCATATCAACTAAGTTATATGCTAAAATGCTCAATCTGTAGATAACTTGTGAAAACACATAAGTTGAGGTGTGATGTTTAATCCTTGTCATTTTATTCACAAAAACATTTCATTTTCTACCGCATGAACTTAGTAAAGTATATAAACAACATGCACTCAAATAACAACATGAAAGTAACTTTTTCTGATAGTCATGAAAATATTTTAACACAAAATAGCTATAAGGATTCCAATCAATATACTGTAACACTAATTTCATATTCAAGCTTTGGTTGTTGTTTAAATGTATATGGTACTGAGTATTTTAAATTTCATTGTTAAAAGACAAAAAAAAATCAAAAGAAATGTACAAAATAAAATCAAACAATAAAGAGAGGATATCATGGAATGGGAATTGCAATTATAAATAATTTGTTTACCTGTCCACCGATGTCGTGTCTACAATTCCTAAAGAATTTGTTTGCCCAAAACAACGATGAGGTGAAATAATCACAACATTAAAAACCATAGTATTTCCTACTAGAAACATTTCCAAAGTAGATGCTTTAGGTATCTAAGTGATCTCTAACAGCGAATGAACCATAACCAAGACGTGCTACACATCGTCTCCCCATCCTTTTTCAAATCACATTTCCTGTAACATGCCCACAACAGAGTCAAGTAACAATCAAACAAAGAAATTGAAATTTGTTTTTATCTTTTATATCAATAAAATTTAAATCTGATTTGTTTCATGAACATATTAATTCATATTTAAAGCCTTCCTGACATATTAGAAAGTATCAATAAAATAGGACATCAGAAAAATCGACCTCAATGAGGTCCTAAAAAAATTTCTACAATATCAATATTTTTCTTGTTGTGATATCTTGGGTAGAAAAAATAACATATATACAAAAGAAAAATGCATATATAACTTATGGTCAAACTTTGTATATGGTGTATTCTTTAGCAGTGTTTTAAAATGTTCCTCTACCTTTACCAAAGTGAATTGTAGCTTGGTTAAACTATGTATCCTTTCATTCAACATCAATTTTTGCAAGATAAATGTCACATTATTCTTTCCCATTTCTCAACATGCTACATATGATAAGATGAAAGCCACATAAAACCAAGAGAAAACCCTTTTCTAACCAAAACAAACAGACAAACAATGTCTCTAATAAAACTTCATTATAATATTAGAAAATGAAAAGAGAGTGGACCATTTTAGTTGTTTGACTTTGCCTATTTTTGTTATGAAAGTGCTTGAGCTTCAAGAACCACCAAATGTGAGGGAAGTCGTAAATGTGAAAAAAACTATGTTGACCTAATTTGTAGAGTGTTACACCATTTTTTGGTCATCTAACCTATTATCATTAGATGGACCCAAGTACACCATGTAGGACCAATTTTACCCTAAGTAAAATTGCTTTCACTATGTTAAAACAGGAAACCCCAAAAGGAAATATTAAACAAACCTATATTTGTTTGATTTTCCTCATGGAATAATAAATTAAACCATAATTTAATTATTATTCCCAGTCATGTTTAACCCAAAATCAAAGAAATTAATTAGATAAACCTTTATTTATCTTATTATTTTCTAGGAATAATTATTTAAACCTTATTTTAGATAATATTCCTTGTTAAATATGACCAAATCACCCACAAATAATTAAATAAATCACTATTTATTTAATTATCTTTCAACCACTTCCTTAAATAATTAAATTAATCATTATTTATTTGATTATCTTCTAACCTCTTCCTTAAAAAGATAAATAAATCATTTATTTATTTATTTTTGACAAATTAAGGGATTTGACCCAAGTCAAATACCTTTTCCCTCCAACAAATATAATAAAATATTCCATAAAAAGTGGATCTAGATCTGGCTAACCCATGCACCAAGATCTAGAATGACCCAATATTTTGTTATAAATAGGAGGGTTTTTCCTACCATTCTTCACCTTTTGTTGCCTATTAGATCACTCTGGATCTATACACTTGGTCCCATTTTTCCATCATTTTTTGTGTGAGCTCCCATTGAGCTCTATTCTTTGCATTGGGTTTTCTACACCAACAAGAGAGAGAAATCTTAGATCTGAAGTGCTGAGGACTTCCAAGAACCCATCCCACTGAGGAGAATTGGATACACCTTCTTTTTTTCCTCCCAGGTGCCCAATTAATATAAAAATTCTTTGAAAAATTGTTCTTGTCTTGTCTATTGGTATATGGAGCAAACCCTTGTTTTTTCTGCTTAATGTCTTTCCATGCATAGATCTGGTTTTTGCAGCTCTTTTATGTTCAACTAACCATAGATCTGAAGATATTGGCAACCACTTTTGTTGTTAGGGCTATTAGTTATGCGTAGCTAAAGGGGTCCTTTTTCGTACACTTCGACAAAGGATTCATACTAACAAATGGCAACTCCACACGGGTTTTAAATTACGACTGCTGTCGTTTTTCATATTCCTGCATATCCAGCTACTTCAGACCCTAGGGTTTCTTTTCAGCTGTTTATTTTTCCTATTTTTATGTTGTTTTTCTCACATAAAACCCTAAAACATCAAAATTTCTAACTTCCGTGTGTTTCTGGCCCTATTGCGCAGGTAAGCGACACCGGCCGCAACTGAGACGGCAACTTTTCTGAAAATCTACCGCCGAGACAACCGGAATAGGGGATCGCACTTTTTGGCCCATAACCTGCGACCTGGACCTCCAGGTCACACTTTTCTGCCCGTTTTCTGCGACCTGCACTGAAAACATGTCAAAACCTGCGACCTGCCAGTTTTTCAGTGATTTTTCTGCAATTTTTCTGGGTTTTGCTGCAACTTCTGTCGGGGTCTTCCAACCTCTGTCTCAACCCGCTTTGACCAAGTTCTGATCTATTTTTATTCATCTAAGTGGGAACCTAGCCCCGTAATGCTTTAGTACCCTCCACTTTTTGTGGAAGAGTTTTAGCTGTTTCAGCCGTCTGTTTTTCAGAGCTTCAACCTCCTTTTTTCCAGATCTGTTACCTCCATTTTAGATCCATTGTAATCAGCTCTTCTACCTCTCAAATCACCTCCTGAAGATTTGCTTGGATCTACTTTTAGGGCCTCCCACTTGCCCCCTCCGCTTTTTTCTGATTACCTTCCTTTTTCCAGCCACCTTGCCTCTGCCTCTTGGCTGTGATCTGCACCTCTTTTCAGCAGCTTTATCCTTTAGATCCCTGTCCCTTTTGACCCTAGATCTATTGGCCTCTTTTTATGTGTGTTTTGACTAGATTTTGGCCCTCTTTTAGAGTAGTTTTGAGAGACCCGCCTTTTTGGGATAGATTGATGTATGGTTAGCTGTTAAATGTTCTGTTATTTTAGCGTTATATACTATTCTTTGCAGATTTATTTTCAGTTACGCAACACACTTTTTCTTTCTCTCAAAATGAAAAGGGTTTAAAAATTAAAATTAACGCACACCACACACTGACCCTAAGTGAAGAAGCGCCTCGTTAACACCGCCTGGAAAAGACTCTAAAATCAATCGTCACTGCACCTTGTCTGCCCTTGACCTCAATCGATTCTGTCCCTTTCTGCCCGTGTCGGTTTCCTTCTTCCTTTCTGCCCCCAAGGCGCCTTTCCCGGAGACTTCTTGGCCTTCACCCTCAGTTTCTGGTTGATCGACCTACTCCGCCCCGCCGTCGTCAAGCCAGTCCTCCTTCGAGTCCGCACTCCGACTCCTCTCCTCATTCATCAGGTTCTCCTTCTCCTCCTGGTTCTCCCCCTGCCACCTTCACTATGTCTGGTCCAGGGCCTAATGCTAGCTGTTCTCCCGGCCCTAATGCCGGCCCTACTACTAGCGGAACTACCACAGGAACTACCCCAGCCACACCCTTGCTGCCGTACATTGCAGGCCTTAGCCTCCCTGATTTCAGTCAGTTGATCAATGACCCTATCTGCCACGATGTTGGTTGGCTTGCCATGCCAACCAAGCTCCCCTCCCAGACATCCCTAAGTTAGAGAAGGCCTTCTTGGAAAGTCAGCTAATGTCCGATCTTTCCACATGTGGTGTTCCTCCAATTCCATTACCGATGAATCCATCCGTCTTCGTTTGTTCCAACGCACGCTTACCGGCGAAGCTTCTAAATGGTATGTTGAACAAGCCACCTCTTACCATACCACCTTTGCGACCCTCGCCCAAGCCTTTTTATCTTATTTCCAGCTCCCTCTCCGATACGATACTGGCATGGAGCTCTTGACTTCCTTCAAGCAATCCTCCTCAACTCGCCTTTCCGCCCATTTTCAGGAATGGCAAAGAAGATAGATCTTATGTCAAGCCCCTCCCTTCGAAGATCGGGTTTATATGGACTGGTTCCTTCGCACCCTTCCAGCTCCCATCGGCAAAGATGTCGCCTCCCATTTTCCTCAAACTGAAGAAGCCGCCCTCCAAATAGCCTTGAAATATGACCTGATCTATGCTCAATATGGTTATGTTTATACCGTTCTTCCTGACCTCCCCAGGCCCGGTGGAGCTAACTCCCTGGGGGCATCTCATTCCGCCGACGGTTTCGTTGGAGCCCTTTCCCATCCATATGCTCAACCTCCTGTGGGCTATGGTCTCCCTCAGGGAGGGGCCAACACCCCTAGCACTCTTCCCCCTCTCGGTAGCATGTATCCAGGACACGGCATGCCTCCTCCTTTTGCCCAACCTCCTGCTTACCTCAATGTTGCCCAACCTAACCATTACCTTTATCCGCAGCCTCGTGCGCCAGCTCCTCCAGCATATGCATTTCCATCTCCCTTGCCTCCTCCAAACCCGCAACGGCACTTACATCCCCCTCCAGGGCAAGTATTTGCATAGAAGGGCGCGAATAATCCCCCTTATTCTCAAAGAAGGCGGAGAGGCAATCAAAACCAATCTGCCCCTGGTACCTGTGGACCCAATTCTGGTGTGGACCCTAACACTGCCAACCAGCAACAGGGCATTCAGCCAAATCCGGACAGGCCGCTTCGCACAAACAAGCCTTGTTCGTGTTGCGGTGTTTATGGTCATTACACCCACGATTGTCCCCTCTTACCCCAGATGCGGCAGATGTGGGAGTCTCAAGCCACATTGTGCGGACAACATGCCTCCCCTCATGCTCCTCCTAATGTGGCCACTACCCAACCAGCTGTGTTTACTGATCCTTTCCCTCAGCAAGGATTCGTGGCTACCCAACCGCCTGATAGCCAGGTCGCCACTCCCCCTTCTCTTTCTGGTTCTTCCAATTACCAGATCCTTATGATGCACTCCGATCCTTCCCTGACCATCGACCTTCACCTTCAAACTCGGTCTCGCCAGTACCCCAAGCCTCCTGCTCAGTTTGCCTCCGAGCCTCTTTCGACACTGAATGGCCCCTTACATATCCCTCAACCCAAAGTTGAGGTTCATACCAAGATTCCTAAGGGACCATTACGTCGAAACGCTTCTTCCGGTCGAGTTGCTCATTCGTATAGCATAGTAGATGATTTGGCGCAATCTCCTGCCGCCATTTCCACACTGGAACTCCTCCAGACGTGCCCTTCCCAAAAGAAGGCTCTACTATCTGCCGTGGGCGCTGTAGATCCTGTTGATGACCAAATGATTGTTTTAGATGCCAATCAATCGGACCATCCTCCTCTTCCTGCTTCCGTCGCCTTCCAAATCCCAGTCAAAATCTGAAAGGCCAACGTTTCTCGGTGTATAATTGATGAGGGGGCATCCACCTGTGTGATGTCCGCTTCGGTTTGGAAGCAACTCAGATCTTCTGAGCTGGCCCCTTCCATGATCACCCTTCGAGCGTGGGACGGCCATGCCTCCCAGCCCATTGGCCTTTTCCGCAATTGTCCCATCACCCTTGCCGGTAAGACCGTTTGCGTCAACGTCGAAGTCATTGACGCCTCTCTAGACTACAACATTCTATTGGGGTGAAGCTACACCTATGCCATGTCTGTTGTCCCATCCGCGGTTTTCCGCAAGATGTCTTTCCCGCACAATGGAAAGATAGTAACCATTGACCAGCTGTCTTATCATGAGCCGTCGTCTCAGACCTCCCCTGAGACGACCATCTCCTTTGTAGCCAATAAGCAAACCGTCAATTCTATGACCAGTGTCTCCCCCGGCGTCTACAAAGATTCCTCCCTGCTTGGAACTTTTCCTAGTCTTCCCCCTCCTCATATCCCTAATCCCAGCTTGTCGAATGTTTGCATGATGCAATCGTCTCGGGCTACCCTTAAGCGGCTCACTTCGGCTAGTCAGCAACCTCAACCTCGCCCACCGCAACCTGCTCCTAGCCCTTCATCTCCGCCAATCGGACCTCCTCCTTCTGGCCCTGCTCCTACAGCTGGTATCCCGGAACCCCTTTACCCTCCTGGATCGGTTCCCCCAGGCCTTAACCATCTTGGAGCCATCCCTCCTGGTCATTAACCTGCTGGGTAGATACCTTTCCTGGATCCCCCTCCCAGAGTACATTCTGTCCCCGTCATGGCCACCCTCTCTCTCCCTAACCTGAATTTAGGCATACCGGTCTGGTACCTTTATCCTCCAGCCGCTACCCCTCCTGGTCACCCCAAACCCTACATGGCTTTGACACCGGTTCAACCGGTCCCCCTCGCTTCCCCTGTTGCCACTGTGCCCCCAGCACCGCCACAGGACCCTTTTCCTATCGTGACGGCTCCCGGGAAGAAAGGAAAAGCACGCAAGGGGGAATCCAAAGACAAGACCACCACGACTAACCCGGCCCCTCCTCTGCCTGCAAAACCTTGTGCCTTATGTGATGTCGTCGGTCACGCCACCCATGCTTGTCTCGAATTTCCCTGTATTCAACCCATGGTTAAAGTTGCGTTCCCCGAGTCTACGGTCCCTGAAGCCTCCACTCCTTCTTCGTCCGTAACCAAGAACCCCAAGACTCTCCGCACCAACAAACCCTGTGCTTTGTGCGGTATTCATGGCCATTACTCCCACCATTGTCCTCACCTGACACATTACCGTGCCTCTTTAGAGGTGGTCCGAGAGTATGAGGTTGAACAAAATCAATCCGCCTCTCCCATCCTCGCGCAGTCTGCGTCAGGTCAGCCTGAGGATCCCCCCGCTCCCATCGACATTCCCCCCCCTGATGTTCAGATGACAGAGTCTACTGTAACCATTCTTTACCTATCCTCCTCTGCGAGACACTTGGAGCCTAGCCCCCTTGCATCCTCCCCTGTTGTGTCACCTGCCCACCCCTTTTCTGCCCATACACAAGATCACTCCACCCATGTCTCTGTTGACCTCTGCAGCCCGAGTCCTCACCATACTTCCGATAGCCCTCATATACCACCCTCCAGTTTGTATATGAGTCATCGTCATCCTGCTCCTTGCACTCCCTCCCGTAGTTGCCGCCCGATGTCTTCTGTGCAATCACGCTGCCGTCATTGCCTCTCCTCCCCTCATTTGTTGTCTTGTCACACCATTCCGCAGGACCTCCCGTCCACACCCTTTATTGGTTACGCCGATGGTGCAAGTCATTACTCCCGGAATCTAGCCTCGGCAGGTTGGGCCATCTTCACCCCCTTGCATGCCTTTGTTCTCTCTAACGGGGTCTGCATTGGTTCTGCCACCAACAATCAGGCCGAATATGATGCAGTGCGTGGTCTCTTAGTCGTTGCCCTCTTTCATCGCATCCTCCATCTGCACGTTCGTTTGGATTCCCTACTTCTTGTAATGAAACTAAATGGTGTTTATCGTGTGCATAACCCTGTGCTGTTTAGACGCTATTTACGAGTGAAACTCTTGATACGTGCATTTGAAACCATAACTTTCAACCATATACCTCAAGAACAGAATCACTATGTAGATAGTATTGCAAACCATGTTTTAGACTGGAATTTATCACACGCATTTCATTCAAGACAATAACATTCATAATCAATAAAAATGATGCATATCCATAATATGTGTCGCAAAAACATGTGTTTAGAGTCCATCTACTCTGATACATACGACATGCCCATAGCATGTTACAAAAAACTCAAAACTGGGGGCACCACTTGCCCCTACATACACACTAGGGGGCACCACATGCCTCACACCTAATCACTATCTGGTGGATCCCGAGCCAATGGATCTGCCCCTGTAGCCTGTAGATCATGAATCCCCTAACCAGCCATCGCCATGTGCCGCATGACCCCTCGCCATTCCGAGGGTAGACCTATACATGGTTCTATGTACTGGTCGTCTAAGTCCTGCCACCCGCGCTCTGATACTCCGGTCAACAACCTTTCACATCTACGGCGGATTTCCTCCAGAAGGGAGGCTACATCCTCATTTTGCGCTGCTCTTGACCCACTCAGACCTGCGGCTCCAGCTGCTGCCGTTCGTCCCATATATCCGGCCGGTTTTACCGGCGCTATATCTGCATACCAACAGTACATGAATCAGTACCCTAGCTACTATTCAGAAACCTGTAACATGCCCATACAAGAATAGCAATCTGTCACTTACCATCGGGCCCCCAGACTCGACCAGGCGGAAGTGGCAGGTCCGGATCTCCACAATAACTCATCCCACTATAGGGATAGTCGTCTATGTATAACGACATCTGATCCCAATGGGCAAACAACTCAGGTCGAAACACTCGCCCGACCGCCCCTCCTCCTCCTCTGCACAGTAGCCGCCCCCACCGGCGCATCCTGGGCTCTCTCGGGCCCCCATATGGAAGCTGTATATGAGGCCGCAAGGTCGAGATCTTCTCAAAGAAGAAGGCGCATAATAAAGTCCCATACGAGCAATCATGGTTCACTTGCCGCTTGCAGAGCGACAACTGTCGTTTTAACGACACCAGCATCGCTTGGGCCCACCCATAGTAGGTCCCACTCAACACACTCTCTACCAGCATCAGCTGCCCCTCGGTGATGTGATAGAATGCCTAGTTGCCAAGGATACGCAGCACAGCTGCAGCCACTGCACGGGTTTCTAGCCTCTCTAGATCCCCGATCGGTATCCAAGTCCCCTTGACTTGGAGACCCGGTCGATAATGTCGTTCCACAAACTCCATGATATGTCGCCCCCGTGGTAATACTGGCTGCGTGTTTCCCACCATCCCCAGTGGTGGAAGACCCGTCAGGAAATATACATCCTGGACTGTCAGTTTGATCCTGTGCCCCTGAACTACAAAGAGCTCATGCTCTGGATCCCAATAACTGATAATCCGGGCCAACAAGGGCTCTCCTGCTCTCATCAACGGGTTCTCCAAAAACTTTAGAACCCCAAACCTGGCCAACACACGACGGACACCCTGATCTGCCTGGATCTCTGCCCATAATGTACCCAGGTCTCTCTCTCTCCAGTTAACCCATAAATCTTCCATACATGTACAAAAACATCATCTTTGTCAGCATACAGATCGGGAATACCATAACCAAACACAAAAACCCAACTCCCAGCCATAAAACAGCACCAAAACCCACTCATCTCCCAGGTCGCAATTTTCTGCCCAGTTCAGGACCAGGTCACAGTTTTTGCCCTGAAACCTGCGTCCCAGGTCGCACTTTTTGGCCCAAAAAGTGCGACCCGGCCGTAGAGATGAAGGAGGGTCTGTTTCTGGGATTTTGGGCCCTAAACTGAACTTTCAATCCATCAAAATGAAAGAGTAAGGTTAGGCCTCTTACTTGCAACTGACGGATCTCGATTCCAACGGTCAGTTTGTCCACTACGCTCACCACAAGATTTAGGGCCTTCTCTCCTCTCTACATTCACCACAGCAACAATAGCAAATGAGTGAATTTGGAGGGAAACTGCCTTATTAAAAGAGAACCCCTGTTTCTTCTTTCGACTGCTGCGACCACACCGTAGCCCCGTTTGATAAACTGTCTACACCGTTGGAAAGCTCTCACCGAGCCCTCAAATGGGTATTTGTTAGTTTTTTATGATCTGATACTTCACCACGACACATTTTGTCCAAGAAGGGTCACTTCCCCCCTCATTAAAATCGAACTTCCTCACTTACGACACTTGTACTCGGGGCACCACTTCGCCTCCTTACTTGTCTTTGTTCGTGTCAATTTTCGTCATGAGTTCTCATCTTGTACTCATGTTTTGATGGCCCCCCACTGGGCCTTTACTGTGTGGTAGCACCATCGAGTCGCCCTTGTTTAGAGCATCCAAGTTGAGTCATCATCGCATTCATGGAGTCTATCCCGAGTCCCTTTGTACCCCGCTATAGCCCTCCATCCTTCATTGCTTGGTCTCTCTCTTGTGTCGCACATTATGACCTTCAGTCCCACTATCCCCTATCCCTTATGATATTGTGTCAGTCGCTGCCATGTCATGCATGCCCTTTATGCTCTAACAAGGGAAGTCGTCCATTCGCCACTCAATCCTTGCCATTTCACTATCATCATTAGTGTTCCTTCACATCCTCCCCCTTATAACTATCTCCCCCACCGCCCTTCACTCCTGAAGATCTTTTATTATATTTATGAGGGTTTTCCACCATTTAAGGTGACCTTATCTTCATTTAAGGGTACATTAAAGTTGAGATAAGTTTTTTGGGATAAAGTGCATCCATTATCCTCGTTGAGTCCACATACAGTCACATATATGTGATGATGTTTATGGAAAGTTCAATCTGTACTGTTTAATAACTTAATTTGGCTTGATTATTTTATTTTAAAAATTAGGAATGGGTATGATGACTTAAGTTTGTTTATAAGTTAATTAATTTGCTTGATTCATCCAAAAATAATTTTATCGGTTATCCTACTTGTCACTTAGGTATGGGTCATTACATACTTCCTCCCTTCAAAAAACTTCGTCCCGAAGTTAGGGCTTCATATACTCATATTGATAATTATGTTTTTAGAGATTAGGGTATAAGTGAAAAGGTTTGTATTTTTAAGATTGAATTTCGTTTGTATATGCATGTTTCTTTTTCTTTGTAATTTATTTGTTACTTCACATCTCAACCGCCTCTGCAGACTATTCTATAACCACCCTGTCCTTCCTAATCTCTTCCCTTCCCTTCCTATCCGTCCTCTACAGGAATATGACATGGCATCAGTTTTACTGATCCATTCATAGACCTTATGGATATCAGCGTTGATTATATCGACCTGATATGCTTGTAGGCATCCGGCAGTCACCATCACACGTCTAGGGGAGCGTGACTCGCACAGCCCTCCCATGACTCCAGGTATTGGAGGATAAACAGTGGGCAACACCTCCACCTCTCCCAGTAGAACCAGGGTCAACACCCTATCATGGAATCACATGGAGTTTCAACGTTCTGGGATTCTGTCATCACGTCTATTGTTTCGGTAACCTGTGTTCTGCAAAGTAATCTCTGGTACACAATCTGCAATGTAAACACTCGTACACATATTACAGCATATGCATCTATATTGCTCATAACCAATTGTTACCCATATAACAACCTTTATATATTCAAAATACTTTGATATCTATGATATTACTCCTAGAACTTATATAAAAAGAATTTTTTTTTACATAGGTATCAATATGTCCAATAAAATTTCTCATTTCAGACACTGCTTCTGTTTAGTACATACATGTTTTTTTTTTTTTTTTTTGATGCATTGCTTCACCCCTTTCAATCTGTATACCAATGTGTTTCACTTTTCATTTTCAAAATGTAGTTACTCTTCTATTTCCTTTCTTTTGATCATATTTGAAATGTAAATGAAATTCATCCACAGATAGTTTCCTCTATAATATTTAATCTAGGATTTCATATTATTGCAATGTTAATTTAAATGACATTTTGCACATCGGTGTCCATGCACCAGTAAATTCTAAACCAACAGCATATATCTTGTATCAATAAAGTGAAGTAGCATTCTATCTTTATGGGTATCCATGTACCAGTAAAGTAAAACTCATCTTTACATAGTGTTTCAAAATGTCAAGTATCAAAATAGAGCAATTATATACAAAAAAAGTTTTCAGTCCTCAAAATTTAGCATAAGCTGGGGTAACTCTGGCAAAAATTCTCAGCATCCTCCGAAGTCGCTGATCCAGGACTATACTTGTCCCACTAGACTTTTACTTGCTCTATCTGGTGGTTCCTGAGCTGTCAAACCCTACGTTCCAGAATACGTAATGGTTCGACCGTTAGGGTTCCCTCGTCCGATACCTGCAGTTCCTTCCATTGAAGGTTATGAGATTTATCAGCAATATAATGTCGTAAGGCAGATACGTGAAATACATTATGAATTTTGTGCAGGTGGGGTGGCAGTGCAAGACGATAAGCGACAGGTCCAACTTTTTCCAGGACTTCAAACGGTCCTATAAACTGGGGGGATAATTTTGTCCCCCTTCCAAACCGGATGGTGCTCTTATTAGGTCTGATTCGGATGAAAAACTGATCTCCTACCACATACCTTCTATCTATCCTGCGAGTGTCCGCATAGCTTTTTTGTCTATCCTGAGCCTCTTTTAACCGTTGCCTAATCAGTTTTACCTGATCCTCCATTTCTTGGATCAAGTCGGGTCCGACGATTATTCGGTCTTCTAACCTGTCCCAACTCAACGACGTTCTGCAAGGTCTTCCGTATAAAGCTTCGAATGGCGGCATCCCGATTGAACTATGATAGCTATTGTTGTAAGAAAATTCTACCAAGGGTAAGTACTTTTCCCAGCGTGACTGTTGGTCCATAACATACATCCTTAGCATATCCTCGAGTACTTGATTTACCCTTTCTGTCTGTCCATCGGTCTCAGGGTGATAGGCTGTACTCAAATTTAACTGGGTTCCCAAGGCCGACTGCATACAGTTCCAGAACCTTGAGGTGAACCGAGGATCTCTGTCGGATATAATTTTCTTAGGTACTCCATGAAATATGATGATTTCATTTATGAATACTCGAGCTACATCAGCTACTTCATAATTATCTCTTACTGGGATGAAATGGGCGCTCTTTGTTAATCGATCCACCACGACCAGAATGGCATTATGCTTTTGTTGCGTAAGAGGCAGCCCAACGATAAAATCCATAGAAATTATCTCCCATTTGGTCATAGGGATGTCATGAGATTGTAAGAGACCTGCTGGGTGGCGATGATCAGCTTTTACCTGTTGACACTCAAGGCATCTAGCAACAAATTGGACAATGTCATTTTTCATGCCTGAGCAGAAGAAAAGTCTCTTGGTGTCAGCATACATCTTCTTTACCCCAGGATGTGCACAATATACTGCTCAGTGTGCTTCCTTCAAAATGGTGTTTCGGAGATCCCCACTATCTGGTATAAACATCCTTCCGTGAAATCGTAGAATTTCGTCCTCTTCTAACTCATACCCTTCGAACTTAGGTTCCTTCGAGTGGTCGCTTTCGAGCCCTGACCTTAATTTTAAGTACCAACTGTCTCTTACCAGATGTTCAAGCACTTGATTTCTCAAGTTCACCTTGATAGGTACAAGGGAGAATATTAGGGGTCTTCTACTTAAGGCATTTGCTACCACATTTTCCTTTCCTTTTATATAGGAAATTGCAAAATCGTATTCGCTTAGGAGTTCACTCCATCGTCTTTGTCTTGCATTTAAGTATCTCTGGGTGAATAAATAATGCAAAATTTGGTGGTCACTTTTAAGCACAAAGTTTCTCCCTACCAAGTAATGTCTCCACATCTTTAAGGCTAAGACCACCGCAGCTAACTCCAAATCATGCGTAGCATAAATTTCTTCATGTGTTTTTAATTTTCTCGAAGCGTATGCTATTACGCCTCCTTCCTGCATTAGAATGGTGCCTAACCCCTACTTAGATGCATCGATACATACAGTAAAGTCTTTATCCATATCCGACACTCGCAAAATTGGTGCACTAGTCAATAATCGCTTAAGTTCAGAAAAAGCTTTATCACATTCCTCAGTCCATTCATACTTAACACCCTTACGCTGAAGGTTTGTGATTGGTTTTGAAATCTTGGAGAATCCCTCCACAAATTTTCAGTAGTAACCTGCTAAACTCATAAAACTATGCACTTCATGTGCATTCTTAGGTATCGGCCACTCCCTGATTGTATTTACCTTTTCAGGATCTACAGAGATTCCTTCGCCTGATATTATATGACCTAAGTAATGGATTTCTTTCTGGAAGAAAGCGCATTTGGATAATTTTCCATATAACTTGTGCTCTCTGAGACAAGATAACACTATCTGAAGATGCTCTTGATGCTCCTTTTCATTCTTAGAGTAAATGAGGATATCATCCAGGAAAACTTGTACAAATTTGTCGAGATATTTGCGGAGAACGCTATTCATAAGGTTCATGAAGACTGTAGGTGCATTGGTCAACCCAAATGGCACCATGATGAATTCATAATGCTCGAAGCGAGTTCGAAATGTAGTTTTAGAAACGTCGCTCTTGCTAATCCTTAGTTGATGATAACCTGATCGCAGATTGATCTTTGAAAATACTGTAGCTCCTTTCATTTGATCGAAAAGGTCGTCAATGCGGGGCATTGGATACCTATTCTTTACCGTGGCCCGGTTTAAATCTCTATAGTCCACGCACAGTCGTAATGAACCATCTTTCTTCTTGACAAATATTACTGGAGCACCCCATGGTGAAACACTGGGTCGAATGTGCCCTACATCTAATAGTTCTTTTAGTTGTATTTGCAACTCTTGAAGTTCCGGGGCTGTCATTCGGTAAGGAGTTTTGGATATAGGTTTTGTGCCAGGTTTCAACTCAATGGTGAGATCTAGTTCTCTCTGAGGAGGCAGTCCAGGTAGTTCTTTTGGAAAGACATCCAAAAATTCTGATAAAATCGGATACTGATCTAAGGAAGGCCCTTTTTCTTTGCTTACCATTTGAACGGCATACACTTGACAGCCCTTCCTCAAGCACCGCTTCATCTGCATGGCTGAGATGAAACGAAAGGATACCTTTCTCTTAATACCTTGAATTTGGATTGTCTCACCCATATCATTTACGCAAAGTATTGTTTTCCCGGAACAATCTACCCATGATCGATGAGATTCTAACCAATCCATTCCTATCACCAGGTCGTAAGTACCTAGGGATGTGACATATACTTTTAGTTTGGTCACACAGGCTCCTAGATCAACTTTTCAATCCTCCACACTTAATTCTACTAATTGAAGGTCTCCTGAAGCCATTTCTACTTGTCTAAAATCGTCTTGTTTGCAGGCTGCCAACCCACCTTTATTCAATGCATATGGTGAAATAAAACTATCAGTAGCTCCAGTGTCAAACAAGATTTTGAGTTTTATTCCATTGATTGCACCTAAAGATTCCACTACCGTGGATTGATGTGCCGCTTGGTTGTTGTTGACGACAGCATGGATTCTGTGATCACTTTGAGCATCTGCTGACGGCTCTTTTCCTATTCGCCGCGAGTTCTCCGGTTCTTTTCCTGTTCGCCGCGAGTTCTTCGGACAATCCCGTCGAAGATGGAGTCCTCCACATCCCCAACAGTCCACTCGGGTTGGTCCTCTTTCGTTTGACTGAGAAATCCCCGACCAAGAACTCTGTCCCCTGGTGCTGCTTCCTCTCCCATTCCTTTCTCGATTACCCGTTCCTCGAGACCTCCACGCACTGTTGTTTGAAGACCTGTAAGTTATTGCGTTTATGGTCCTAGGAGCTCCTACCCCCGATCCTCTTGGGGTAAACCTGTTACCATAAGGAGGTGGTCTTGATTTATTTCCACGGAAGAAATTTCGGGGAGTCTTTCCTGTAAATGCCTGTGGTATAGATTCAGCTGGCCTGAAATCCCTTTTAATTCCCAAATTCTCTTCTGCATAACAAGCACATTCCACTGCCTCCGCCATTGTTGGTGGCTTCCACATTCTTACCATGGCTCTGATCCGAGGATTTAACCCAAATATGAAAGCTCGGCTTGGCGTTCATCCGTGTCTAGATAAGGAACATACTTCACAAGTTCCATGAACCTTGTCTCGTATTCTTCCATGGTCTTACCCCCTTGGGTTAGATTATGGAAGGCTCTAGCTTGCTACTCTTGAAAGAAAGGCGAAAAGTATTTTGCACGGAATCGGTCCACAAACAATTCCCAAGGAACGGTATCTGAAGTGAGATGCAACTATTTTTCCATATTCCCCCACCAAATCAGAGCATTCCCCCTGAGTTGGAAAACAACGATCTTTGTTTTAGACGTTGAAGAATATTCCCTTAACGCAAAGCACCTGATCATCCCTTCCAACCATGCTTCGGCCTGCTCCCCAGCTCGTCCCCCAGAGAATTCAGGGAGTTTAATCTTTTGCAGTTCCCGTGAAATATCTTCTCTGGGAGGTTTGTCATCAAAATCCCTCGGCCTTTCCGAGTGCCTTTCCTCTGACTAACGTCACTCCTCCTTGTTCCTGGTCGACTGCGACCCTTTCAAGGTTTCCATAATGGCCTCTAACGAGCTCATCACAGTAGTGAGATCAGGCGGAGCAACAGGTGCTGATGGCAATCTTGATGGTGGTGAAGGCGATGGTGAAGGTGGAGGTGGCGGTGCTGGATTTCACTGGCGCTGCCGCCTTTGGTACATGTTCAAAATGGTAATTTTCCTGAAATACATAATAATAAATTTATGAGGAGTGGATAAATTTTTAGATTGAAAAAATATAATTTTCGCAAGATTAGAGCTGGCATACGGGTATAGTTCTTTTGCTATTTTACCTGCAGGCAGGTCTTACTGGTACCGAGGTCAAGGAGGGTGGCAACGCGACCTCCTTGTCCTATGCAGGGTAATTTATGCATACTAACTCTAAAGTGAAATGCAGGGGTTTTCAGAGATTAAAGTATTGGTTTACAAACTTCTCTAAAAGTTTTTATTCCTAGATGCAGTTATAGAAGGGATAATTGATTTTCAGCTACTTATGACATAACTAATACATGAATGTTGATTTTCTTTCCCTGCTTTTTGTAACAAAATAATGCGAGTTAAAATACAATTCTTAAATTTATTTGATATAAAATCGAACTTCCCAAACAAATTTATTTGTTATCCTATAAATATATTGGTAAATGTTTATGCATTGCTCTATTAGCTTAATTATTTTATTAATAATTACTATTTTTAATAATGTATATAAACAAAATACACACTATACCTTTTTTTTTTTTTTTTAAACCATAGGTACAAGCATTTAAACTTTTACATTATATACAATAGCTTAACTCTAAACTTTCTATATGCAAAAGGTATTTAATCTCAATCAATCTTTGAAGTGAATTACCTAATTTAGGTAATTTTAACTATTTTCCCAAAATTAATTATAGTTTAATGTACTACCACGCACATAGGAATACGGTCATAATATATAAATGCCACCATTCGAGCTATGTTTAATAATATGCCATATCATCAGGTTTGTCACCCTAACTTAGATATCACACTCTAATATGCCATACGATTTATTTATTTACTCTTTTTTCTTTTTTTTTAAAATAAAATATAATACATATATATATTTTATATATATATGGTTTGGTTATCATATCGTATATATATAATTCAACCTTATGCACCTATGTTAACTCCACATATATTATTTTAAAAAACCCAAAGGGTGGATACCTATCAACCGTGGCAATCATGTAACAAAGGTTTCGATGGCATATTTATATTTAAACTTTGGTTTTAAACTATATTTGGGCCATAGATTTGTCACCGGACATTTATAGACGAAGGGCGCGGGCTTGTTGGGTCGGAGGTCTGAGGTTCAAAATCCGGCCCCTCTCCTATTTATACAGTTTCTATCAAACAAGGATTATCTCACTTTTTAATCATTGTTTCAGACAAATATAAACGCATCTTGGTCATTGGTCGCTCACAATTGATTTATCAAACACATGTAATCTGCGGTGCCTTATTCAGACACAAGGACATTAAACATTTCTAAGGTAACCAAAATATACTTAGCTACTAAAAACCAAATTAGTAACAAATATGGGAATACACGTTATGAATGTTAAAAACAAGAAGGCCGCCCAAACTCATCTATTCATGAGGTGTTCCATAATTCTCGAAACTAAGCCATAATAGGTTTATATTAAATGTATGTAAGCATCATAAAAGTGACCCATCTGTAAGCATACGTAAGAAGTTTGTTTGATATTAAAAACAGAGGAAAATCAATCAAGCCGGTGGTGCATTGGCCTAACCGACCATTAGAATGCGTGGGAGAGGTCGAAAGGTCTGAGTTCGGGGCCTATTGGTATACAGGCAGAGTGGAGTGGCCCACGCATATAATACGTTGTTCGAAAACTTTGGATAGCCATATAATATATGCCATTGTAACCCTTTGAAACACGCATTCAAACCTTTACAGATTTAATACGCTGCCCATATGCTATGGTTAATACCATGTAACTTCCACCGTAATTACAAACTTTTGCGCATACAAAATTTTAAAACCTTAACCCTATGTTAATTACATCGCACTATATAATACACAGACTATTGCAACTTTTAATATTCTGACCTTGATTTGCGACGGTTTTAATATATTACGATGGACTATAGTCGAACCTGGAACTATAAAATTAAATCCTGTCTCCTATTTCTTCCCGTATGCGATAAGGAGTAACATAGATTTTTATCGTTATCGTATTTTATTCGTGGCTTCTCCTTATATACACACCAACTTTGAACATTTGACAGCAAATCACATGTGACCCAGATGGAAATTCGACGTCCAGGTTATTTTCCTATTTATATCATCATGAACTTTGTCAACTCAAGAGAATGTTGTAACCACACTCTTAAATTTGTCTATTTATGAGAGGAACAAAGCTAAAATAATGCAATCTAGTGCATTACAGCCAATAATCAACGTTCTCAGAAATGGATGTAGTATGGAAGCTAGGGAAAATGCCGCTACAATACTCTTCAACCTTTTGTCTATCAGTGAATATAATAAGTTTATTGGAGAAACGCCAGAAGCCATTCCAGCCTTGTTAAATCTTCTTCGGGACGAGACTGCCAGAGGGAAAAAGGATGCAACTAACACCCTGTTTAATTTTTTTTTTTAGTTTTTCATGGAAACGTTTCACAAGTAATAGCAGCTGGGGTAGTTCCTCTGTTAATCAATATTTTGACAGATGACACATCCGGTCTCACAGACAAAGCAGTCTCTCTCCTTGCTATTCTTTCCACTGGCATTTGACATACTGAGCAAGCGGGCGGGCAAGCAGCTGGTTTAAATCTTTGCAGACGAGGCCGTCATTAATTTCAGGCACTATTCAAAAGGGCATCGGCTCAATTTCTTTGCGAAACGAAAGGTTGTGAGTTCGAAATTTGGCTATTGAATAATATATTGCTAGGTTTGACTTTGTTTTTAATATTTATAGATGATAGGCCAGTCTGAGATATTTACATTTTGAGTAATTTGTTTCATTGTCACAACAATCAGCTGCTATAGAGATAATTATTCCTGCTATAGGCTGCAGTTTCGCAGAATTTTTAGGGCCTATTAGGTCAAAAGGTTTTGAACGAAACCTCTGATACCATATGTAAGATCCCATACGCAGAGATTTAATTTAAAATCAATATTAACTAAATGCATATTCAGCAGTAACATAAATCAGTGAAATGTAAGGTTCCACACAGAGATTTAATTTAATTGCAGAGAAAAGATATTCAGTAGTGTTGTATTTCAATGAACATTTGTAGTGAAATTAAATGGAGAAACCAATCTATACTTAAAAGAAATACCTGGAACGTTGTTGATGATTTTGAGGACTGTGATGATAGCTCTCCTCCCAATGATATTGATGCTGGTGATGTTGTGAACAGAACAGATTACCAAAACAACAATCCTCCCAGCCGATCTAGAAGCAATCCTAGACCCAGAAGAGTGATCTTCTGCCCCCGTGCCCAGAATCCCAGAACAGTGAAACTCTCCTTTTAGAACTCTGTGTATCCTTCAATCCATTTATTCTCGAAGGTATAATTTTTCTTCTCTCCAACCCCCTTTACTCCTTCACATCCTCCCCCTTATAACTATCTCCCCCACCGCCTTTCACTCCCGAAGATATTTTATTATATTTATGAGGGTCTGCCACCATTTAAGGTGACCTTATCTTCATTTAAGGGTACATTAAAGTCGAGATACGTTTTTTGGGATAAAGTGCATCCATTATCCTCGTTGAGTCCACATCCAATCACGTATATGTGATGATGTTTATGGAAAGTTCAATCTGTATTGTTTAATAACTTAATTTGGCTTGATTATTTTATTTTAAAAATTAGGAATTGGTGTGATGACTTAGGTTTGTTTATAAGTTAATTAATTTGCCTTAATTAACTTATTTTATTTTTTGATTGATTCATCCAAACATAATTTTATCGGTTATCCTACTTGTCACTTAGGTATGGGTCATTACATTTTGGCCCAAAAAGTGCGACCCAGCCATAGAGAAGAAGGAGGGCCTGTTTCTGGGATTTTGGGCCCTAAACTGAACTTTCAATCCATCAAAATGAAAGAGTAAGGTTAGGCCTCTTACTTACAACTGACGGATCTCAATTCCAACTGTCAGTTTGTCCACTACGCTCACCGCAAGATTTAGGGCCTTCTCTCCTCTCTACATTCACCACAGCAACAATAGCAAATGAGTGAATTTGGAGGGAAAACTGCCTTATTAAAAGAGAACTCCTGTTTCTTCTTTCGACCGCTGCGACCACACCGTAGCCCCATTTGACAAACCGTCTGCACCGTTGGAAAGCTCTCACCAAGCCCTCAAATGGGTATCTGTTAATTTTTTATGATTCGATACTTCACCAGGACACATTTTGTCCAAGAAGGGTCACTTCACCTCTCATTAAAATAGAATTTCCTCACTTGTGACACTTGTACTCGGGGCACCACTTTTCCTCCTTACTTGTCTTTGTTCGTGTCGATTTTTGTCATGAGTTCCCATCTTGTACTCATGTTTTTCTAGTCCCCCATTGGGCCTTTACTGTGTGGCAGCACCATCGAGTCACCCTTGTTTAGAGCATCCAAGTTAAGTCATCATCGCATTCATGGAGTCTATCCCGAGTCCCTTTGTACCCTGCTATAGCCCTCCATCTTTCATTGCTTGGTCTCTCTCTTGTGTCGCACATTATGACCTTCAGTCCCACTGTCCCCTATCCCTTATGATCTTGTGTCAGTCGCTGCCATGTCATTCATGCCCTTTATGCTTTAACAAGGGAAGTCGTCCATTCGCTATTCAGTCCTTTCCATTTCACTATCATCATTAGTGTCAATCTGTCCGTCGCTCCACTATTTTCTCTCGTGCCTTAGTTGAGGATGTCTCATTGCCTCACCTATAGCGGACCTCCTTCTATCGACATCAGATCATTCCTTCCAGAAGCCAGGTCTAGAGGGCGGTGTACCTTGGTTCCAGCTTCCACTCTTGTTCGGTGCCTCGGATCAGGCAAAGGGATCTCTCGTTTCCCTTTGACTTGGTTGTTTCTCCACTCCAGCTCCTTTCAGCATGACCGAGATCCGTATACTTGATGGTTCAGTGATACAGCAGCAACTCTTGATGATTCTCGGGTGTGTGTGAGATGTCTCAACCCTCATGAGGGGGTGGCCCTGCAGGTAGCCCCCCACATCCCCGGATGACCTCCTCCTTGCATCCTTCGATGCCACTCCAAATATTTGATGATGTTGGCCTTAGCCACTTGCAGCGCCTCTTTGATTTGCATGTATCAGTCAGATTTTGTGAGCCCTTCCCCATGTACAGGGGGCATTTGGGTTGTATTTGTATATCATGTACTTAGATATTATTGTACAAGTCCTGGATGTTATCCCAAGCACAGCATGTATATGGGATTCTTCATTGTATTTTTATCTGGCTCATGATTATGCCGGCTGTACTTTATGGTTCGGTCCCTTGTTTACTGGACACACTATTCTTTTGTACTTTGTCTCGGCGGGCATAGGTATGCCTCCCCCGCCGCCTTCAGCATAGGTACCCTCTCATAAAAAGAGACTTGTTGCACCTGCGAGTCTCGTCTCCTCAGGGTCTAGTCCTTCAACACACTCTCTACCTTGCATTTCTCTCTCTAACTTCCCTTTTGTTGTCTAGTGATTGAGTTCTTACAACGTACTTCGGTCATACGATTTGCTCCCGACACTCGCACGCTGGGGGGCAATCTGTTACACCATTTTTTGGTCATCTAACCTATTATCATTAGATGGACCCAAGTACACCATGTAAGACCAATTTTACCCTAAGTAAAATTGCTTTCACTATGTAAAATAACATAATAAACCACATTTATTAGGTTTTTTATGGTCTAAACATGAAACCCCAAAAGGAAATATTAAACAAACCTATTTGTTTAATTTTCCTCATGGAATAATTAATTAAACCATAATTTAATTATTATTCCCAGTCATGTTTAACCCAAAAACAAAGAAATTAATTAGATAAACCTTTATTTATCTTATTATTTTCTAGGAATAATTATTTAAATCTTATTTAGATAATATTCCTTGTTAAATATGACCAAATCACCCACAAATAATTAAATAGATCATTATTTATTTAATTATCTTTCAACCACTTCCTTAAATAATTAAATAAATCATTATTTATTTGATTATCTTCTAACCGCTTCCTTAAAAAGAAAAATAAATCATTTATTTATTTATTTTTGACAAATCAAGGGATTTGACCCAAGTCAAATACCTTTTCCCTCCAACAAATATAATAAAATATTCCATAAAAAGTGGATCTAGATCTGGTTAACCCATGCACCAAGATCGAGAATGACCCAATATTTTGTTATAAATAGGAGGGTTTTTCCTACCATTCTTCACCTTTTGTTTCCTATTAGATCACTCTGGATCTATACACTTGGTCCCATTTTTCCACCATTTGCTGTGTGAGCTCCCTTTGAGTTCCATTCTTTGTGTGGGTTTTCTACACCAACAAGAGAGAGAAATATTAGATCTGAAGTGCTGAGGACTTCTAAAAACCCATCCCACTGAGGAGAATTGGATACGCCTTCTTGTTTTCCTCCCAGGTGCCCAATCAATATAAAAATTCTTTCAAAAATTGTTCTTGTCTTGTCTATTGGTATATGGAGCAAACCCTTGTTTTTTCTTCTTAATGTCTTTCCATGCATAGATCTGGTTTTTGCAGCTCTTTTGTGTTCAACTAAGCGCAGATCTGAAGATATTGGCAGCCACTTTTGTTGTTAGGGCTATTACTTATGCGTAGCTGAAGTGGTCCTTTTTCGTACACTTCGACAAAGGATTCATACTAACAACAATATCTACAACATCTGCCCAAAATTGTAAAGGCAATCCTGCATGCAATCTCATGCACCTTGCACGCTCCATGATTGTTCTGTTCATCCTTTCTAACACACCATTTTCTTGTGGTGTTCTTGGAACTGTCTTCTCTCTACGAATTCCATGTTCTGAACAGTACCTATCAAAATCTTTGCTGCAATATTCACCTCCATTGTATGATTTGAGACACTTCAACTTCTTTCCTGTCTCAATCTCAACCAAAGCTTTCCATTTCTTGAAAGTATCAAATACATCAGATTTATTCTGAATACAATAAATCCATGTTTTTCTAGTTGCATCATAAATAAAATTAACATAATAACGAGAGCCACCAAGAGATGATACCTGAGCAAGTCCCCATACATATGTATGCACAAGCTCCAATTTTTCACTCTTATTTTCTTTCCCAACTCTGAGAAATCTGACTCTCTTTTGTTTTCCATAAATGCAATTTTCACAAAAATCCAAATCAACATTCTTCAAACCTGGAAAAAAATTTCTTGAGTGAAGAATCTTCATTCCCTTCTCACTCATGTGTCCGAGCCTATGATGCCATAATCATGCATCTGCTCCTTTGGAAGTTAAAGCATTAACAGAGTTAGAAATACCATTGCATAAATACAATGTACCAACCTTTTCACCTTTTTCTATTACCAGTGCTCCTTTGGTGACCTTCCAAGTTTTATCTGTGAAAGTTGTCACACAACCTTCACTGCCTAACTCCCCTATTGAAATAATATTTTTCTTCAGATGTAGAACATGCCTTACCTCCTTTAATAGCCATTGGTTTCCATTCTGTTGTTTTACAAGAACCTTACCCATTCCAACAATTTTACAGGGTTTATCATCACCCAAACAAACTTGTCCAAAATCTCCTTGAACATAGTCATGAAAATATTTCTTATCAGGTGTGGCATGAAATGAAGCCCCTGAATCTACAACCCAAGAATCAGTAACATTTTCGAAAGAAAGAATACAAGCATATTGTAACACATCACCTGTCACATTTGCTTCATGATTGTTTTCTTGCTGTGCATCTCCTTCTTTTCCCTTCCAAGATCTATAATCTTTCTTTAGGTGTCCTCTCTTTCCACATTTCCAACACACTATCCCCGATCTGGACTTGGATTTGCCTTTCCTTGATTTACTACGATAACCCGAGCTCTTTCCTCTTTCCATTCTTCTTCTCCTAGACTCTGCACTCAAAACATTACCCGATGTCTCACCAGAGCTTTTCCGTCACATTTCCTCGCTAAGGATAGCACCGACAACATCATCAAAATTTAAAGTACTAGATCCAGAAACAGAGTTACTAATGGCCATAACTAAACCATTCTAGCTTTCTGGCAATGAGCATAGAAATAAAAGAGCCCTAACTTCATCATCAAAGTTTACCCCTATAGAACTTAACTGACTGGTAACTGTATTAAAATCATTTAAATGGTCTACAATAGATCCACCTTCTGAAATCTTCATATTAAATAATCATTTCATAAGAAATACCTTGTTTGAGGCTGAGGGTTTTTCATATAGTTTCGCCAACATCTACATCAAACCCTCTGTTCTTGTTTCCTTCGGAATATTGAAGGCGACTGACGCCACAAGGCACAACCGTATTGTTCCGAGTGCCTTTCTATCGAGAATGTTCCATTCTGCATCTGTTATGGCCACCATATTCTTTGTTTTTCCACTCGATGGTAGGTACAGATCTTTCTGATACAGATAATCTTCCATCTGCATCTTCCACAATGGGAATTTTTGTTCGTTAAATTTCTCGACCCTAAATTTTACCATCTTCTACCATTGCTCCCACTCAAACTAGGAACCCTTCTTTCTTGCGAGTTTATTAGCCAAATATACCTTCGGCTTTGATACTAGTTATTAGAAAATTATATATTATGGAGCAAGGCAACACATAAAATATGCGGAAACTACAAGCACACAAAACACATAAAAATAGAGATACACAGATATACGTGGTTCACCCAGTTTGGGCTACTTCCACCCCGAACAGCCAGTCCTTCCTTTCTATTATCCAGCAAAAAATGAAGAGACAAAACCTACAGCAGATCCGCTATAATACCCTTTGTTCTCTCTCACAGTCTCCCTATCTTTTTCTCACTCTGAGAATACACACATATAATACACAACTGTAATAGAATACCCTCATAAAAGCGAGGGGTTGACTTCTAGGGCAAAAAACCCTAAACTAAACATAACTTCTACCATCAGATCATCCGCCTATGAACGGCCTAGATTGACTAGAAATTACTATATTTTTACAAGGAAATTTTACATCTGTTTTTAGCTTCGGGGGTGCTACCCCTGAAACCCCCTGCTAGGGGGGGCTCTAAAAAGCACTGCTACCCCCCCTGGACCCCCCACGTCATCGATTAATTACAGGTGGCATTGTCGCCCCTTTTAAGGTACAGGGTTCCAATGTTGTGATACAAAGTAAACAAGATAATCAGGCTCCACACCAAACACAAAGAAACATTTGGATGGTTTTTCATATAATTGTTTCTCTTGCAATAGCTTGAGCACCCTGTCAACATGTTGAAAATGATCCTTCCAAGACCTGCTGCAGATTAGTATATCATCAAAAAATACTAGCACAAATTTTCTAAGGAAGGGTTTGAAAATGGAATTTATCAACCCTTGAAATGTAGAAGGTGCATTAGTAAGGCCAAAAGGCATGACCAAAAATTCATAATAAACTTTATGAGTTTGACATGCTATTTTAAGAATATCTTCAGTCTTCATTCTAATTTGATGATACCCTGAACGAAGATCCAATTTGGTAAAATAAATTGCTCCATGTAATTCATCCAATAATTCATCAATCATAGGAATGGGAAATGTATCTTTAATGGTGAGCTTATTGAGCTCCCTATAATCTGGACAAATGTGCCATGATCCATCCTTCTTATGTACCAATACTACAGGAGCAGAGAAAGAACTTTGACTAGGTTGAATTATACCTGCCTCTAACATTTATGCAATCATACGTTCAATTTCTCTCTTTTGGACATAAGGATATCTATAAGGCCTGATGTTTGGAGGAACACTTCCTAGAATCAAATGAATAGCATGATCATGATCACGAATAGTTGGGAGTCCTTTTGGAGTTTCAAAAACCTTGGAATGATTGTCCAAGATTTTTTGGAGATCTGTAGAAATAGATGATTTTGATGTTGGAACTTCTAGTGAGCATAATTGTGTAATTATGCCTCGTTGTTCTTTCTTTAGAAGATTTTTCGTGACATTAGAGCTTATTATATTTCCCGGCTTCCCTGCAATACCCTGTAATTCAACTTCCTTTCCTTTTGAAAAAAATTCAATTTTTTTTTTTGAAAATTAAAAGCTACTGTCCCCAAAGATTGTAACCATTGTACTCCTAGTACAACATCAACACCTCCCATAGGAATGGAAAGCATTGGACTATTCAATACATGTTCCCCCATGGTTAGCTTGATATTATGGCATTTTCTAGAGAAATTTATAGTTCCTCCATTTGCAACCATCACTTCACATTTTGGTGCTGGGTATAGGAAACAATTCAATTCCTTGGCTACCTTACAATGAATAAAATTATGGGTACTACCTGAATCAATAAACATTATTACCTTTTTATTCTTGATATGTCGTTCTATCTTGAGAGTTTCAGGAGTGGTAATTCCTGCCAATGCATTACAAGATATGGTCAGACTCATTTCTTCCTCTTCTTGGGTTGGTTCCTCGTGTATATCCTCTTCTTGTTCATTCTCTTCTTCCTCTTCACAATCTATGTAAAATATTTTTTTCTCAGCACACTTATGACCTTTAGTGTATTTGCTATCACAACTGTAGCAAAGCCCTTTTGCTCTTTTTTCTTCCAATTGTTGTGGTGTCAACCTTGTAGGTTGTGGAAATCTAGGCGTAGCAACACTTCCTTCTTTATAGAATTGAGTGGTAGGCTTCCTTGTGGCCATAATTTTACATTCAACTTTTCTTGCCAACCTGAATGCCTTCTCCAATGAATCAGGTTCCAAAACGCGAACTTCATGTTGGATGTTATCCTTTAAAGTACTTATGAAGAGATCAATCCTGTGTTCCTCTGGAATATCAGTTACCCTTATATTCAATTTTTGGAAGTCCTCAATGTGCTTCCCCATTAAACCCTTTTGTTTGAGATTTATCAATTGGCTAAAGAAGGTGTTGCTCTTTGTATCCTCATAATGTGCTATCATTTCCTCCGTAAAAATTGACCAAGTGACAATTTTTTTATGGGAGCAAAGCCATCGATACCATACAAATGTATTTTGTCCTAAATGTAAAGTTGCAATGCGTACCTTTTGTGTGTTTTGCACATTATGGAGATCAAAATATTGCTCCATCTGTAGTATCCATGTTAAAGGATCCTTTCCATCAAACTTCCTCATATCCATTTTTGGAATATGGTGGTTCTTCCCACCAACATTAGATTTTATGAAATCATGATTAACATATATTTTGTTCTCATCATGAGTTTCCTCTACTATCTTTTCACCATTAGGAAACATTTCTTGTATAAACTTTGTCAAACCTTCCATGTCTCCTTCTAGATCATTCTTCATGTTTTCCATTTTAGATTCCATGCCAACTTCCATGCCATATATCTTAGATTCCATGCCATTATTCAAACCATCCATCTTAGATTCCACACCTTTCTTTAAACCATCCATCTTAGTTTCCACGCCTTTCTTCAAAACTTCCATGTCATTTTTTGTTGCTCTTTGCGAGAGCAAAATTTGTTGCACTTGCTCTTGTAATTTTGATATGTCATGTTGCCATTCTTCTAATTCATGAGTCATAGTAGAGCTTTCTAAAGGCTTAATGGGTGTTGAATTATTTTTAGGGGCCATTTTAGAATCCAATACTAATATCTATTCTACAATATGCCCTTGTAATCAATTCAACTTGATTCTTCAAACAAGCCTTATGCAATTCGGAAAAAAAATACACACCTTTTACTTGCTTTTGAGGAGCTAGATATTGAAATTGAATTATCTCTATAATTGCAGATCCTCAATATCTGAAATTAAGCCCTATAGTAGCCCTCTGAAGCTTGTTTCAAATGCCACAGGTCTGATCTGATTTGGATTCTTCAAGGAAAAGTTATATCCAATCTCCCACAATGACCCAATTTTGGACTGGTTCAGTAGAGTGAACTTGTATGACTTGACACATGTCACTGTTTCCTCCTTTGGCTCTGAAATTAATAGACCGAAAACTATAGTTCATGCATTTGTGGCAACTTTTTACATCATTCCAATCCGATGCTCAGAGAGAGAGCTATGAATATTTTCTCACGATCACCTCTTTGAGATGAAATTCAGAAGCCTCAAAAAGCCCTAACTTACATAGATCATATCTCCGAAAATGTTGCGAACCAATATCTGAAATATTTTGACGATGTACCTCAGGATTGTGGCTTCTCACTCTAAAAATTTCAGCTTCTGAGCCTTCGTAGAAAAACAGTTATTATGAAAATACCATGATGACCTGTTTAGGTTAAATTCAGGAGCCTACAAAATGACCTAACTTGCACAGATCATATCTCCAAAAATATTGCGAACCAAGCTCTGAAATTTTTTGAAGATGTTCCTATAGATTTTTGGTTCGCACTCTAAACATTTTAGATCCTGAACCTTCGTAGAAAAAAATTTATAGCGAAAATGCCACACTGACCTATTTGGAGGAGAGAAACCCTAGAATCTCAATGCTCTGATACCAAATGTTGTGAAACCCGCTCCAAAAAGAGAAGAAAAGAGATATCAATGCCTTATAAATAAGCCACTTCGAGGGGGAAACCTCCAATACATTACATGAATGAAAAATTCTTGGATGATTCAAATTAAAAAACGTCCTTTATATATATAGGAGTCCATGGGGCCATAATGTAATCCTAGCCGACCTAAAAATAATAATTTAAGGGCACAATAATAAAAATATGGGGGTTACAAGGGTACAATAATAACAATAAGGGGGTTACACTAACAAAAGTAAGGGACTATACTAGTAATATAGGGACTTAACATATTTAAGGGATCTACTCTATGAAATAATGTGAAGAATCCCTTTTCAAGAAGTGATACAAGATCCAAGGGCATCTTAGATCTCATACAATATGATGTGTTTGGACCTATGGCAGTAAACTATGTTGGAGGTCATCAATACTATGTGACATTCATTGACGATTAATCTAGGAAAACATGGATATACCTCCTCAAGAATAAAGATGAGGTATTTGAGAAGTTTCAAGAATTCAAGAATGAATTAGAAAATATGAGAGAAAGGAAGATAAAAACCCTAACAAATTATAATGGTGGAGAGTATACCTCCAAAGAAATTACAACATTTTGCAAGGAAGAAAGAATGAAGAGGGGCCTAATTGTCCCTTATAACCCTGGAAAAATGGTATGGATGAAAGGAAGAACATATCAATTGAAGAATGTGTTAGATCCATGCTTCATGGTCAATATCTCCCTAAGTTCTTATGTGGAGAAGAATATGTAACAAAAATATACTTGTAAAATTGAATCCCTTAGAAAATTCTCAATAATATGACTCCAAAATAAGAATTTATAGGAAACAATCCTAGTGTGGATCATCTTTGAACATTTGGATGTCCAATTTACACGAAAATTCCGAAGGAAAAGAGGAATAAATTGGACCCTACAAGTACAAAAGGCATATTTGTTGGTTATAGTGCTTCATCAAATGCATACAATATCTACATTAAAGAGGATCATCATATTGAAGTAAGAAAATATGCCCTATTTGATGAAAATGTAGCTTACAATAGATCCAAATATATCTTAGTTGATTCTGATGATGAAGAGGTACCCATTTTTTATGAAATATTAGGGGACGACAATGTTCAAGATCCTACAGTTATTGATGAAGATGTTGAAGGACCTAGTGAACTTGTGCAACATGTTGTTATTCTAGAAACTTGTAAGTTGGGACCTGTTTAGTTGAAGACAACACTACAAGAGGAAAAGGGGCATGTAGTAACTAAGGGAACTTTTAGAGAAAATAAGATACCTAAAATATATTCTAGTTATGCAACTTATATGACTAATCTCATTGAGGATGAACCCTCCCCCTATGAAAATGAAAGTAGACATTAAGAAGGGAGAAATACAATGCAAGAAGAAGGCAATCGATCATGAAGAATGATGTCTAGGAAATTATTCTTAGACCAAGTGACAAATCTGTTGTCACTTCCAAGTGGATATACAAGATAAAACATGCAGTGTATGGGAGAAATGATATGTATAAAGATATATTTGTGTCAAATGGCTTTTCACAAAAGTAAGGTATCTATTATGAAGAAACCTTCACTCCTACAAAAAGATATACAACTATTAGATCAATTTATTTGGTTTCTACTATGGGATGGAACATTCCTCAAATGGATGTTAAAACATATTTTCTAAATGGGACCATTTATGAATAGGTTTATTTTGAGAAAGCTTAGGGATTTTAAGTCCATAAGAGGGAGACACACATCTACAGATTGAATAGTTCTCTATATGGCTTGCAAAAAGCACATAGAGCATGGTATGCCAGGATGTATGCATACCTATTATGACTTGGTTTTGTCAAGAATTCTTTAGATCCTAACATCTACTTCAAATTGGTCAAGGATGAACCTATGATCATACTTCTATATGTGGATTACTTTCTTGTCACAAGTGTGGAGACTTAGATACAAGAATGCAAGAGGCATTTGATAGCCAAATTTGATATGAATGATCTAGGGATTATGCACTATTATTTGGGACTATAGGTTTTGCAAAAGCTAGTGAAATATATATTGGTCAAGGAATATATGTGATCAATATATTGTAGAATTTTGGCATGATAAGCCAATGATAAGTCCTATTATTACTAATCAATAGGAAGTTAAGGAGTTCAAAATCTAATCCGATAGGTCCTACATTCTATAGACATTTTATTGGATCCTTAATGTATATTGTGAATACTATACCTAGAAATTATTTTGTATTAAATGTCCTTAGTCAATTTTAGATGGAGCCAAAGCATGAACATTGGATAGAAAAAAAACACATCCCAAGATATCTTCGTGAGACAATATATGACCACATTAGATATGTTGGTAATGAGATTCAACTATTGGTATATAAAGACTCTAATTCATATGGTAGTGAGATAAATGGTAGAAGCACTAGTGGTGGATGCTTCAATTTGGGATCCTCCATGATCTCATGGATGAGAAAGAAGCAAGATATTGATGCTTTGAGTAGTGTTGAATTTGAGTATGTTACTAAAAGTGAAGTTTGCAGAGAGGTTGTTTGGCTTAGAAAAATGCTATCATATTTATTTGAAGGATCATTGAGCCCTACAATTATACATTGTGACAACCAAAGTTACATAAAGTTAACTGAGGACCGAATTTTTCATGTTATGAAAAAAGATATTAACGATAATTACCACTTTATCAGAAGCTTGGTACAATATGGGGTCATGAAGCTACATTATACTCCTACATATGAACATGTAGTTGATATTATGGCAAAGGAACTATCAAACAAGAAACTTGAGTACTTAAGCAACAATCTTGGTTTGGTGGATATCTCTTCCTTGATTGAGAGGAATTTATAATGGAATTATATTCTCTTATTCATATGACATGCATTAAGCCAGGGCTAACAATCATACATCTAAGTGAAATACATGAAGGGAGAATGGTGTCTGAAGGATTGTACAAGCATATGAGATTAGTACTTCTTGAGGATTTGGAAATACAAGATAGAATTAGTCTCATAGATCGATACTCTTTGAGGATGAGGTAGGGCATCCAATATAAGAGTAGTAAATAATGACTAATATTCTTTGAGGATGGGTAATCCAATATAAAAATAATCCTAAAAGTACATACCTAATGAAAATATAGCTGGGTATGTGTCATAAGAGGTAGTGTGGTGTCTCACCTAAAGCCTCCCAACATTATGATCTAATATAAGAAGATATTGTTAGCTAAGGCCTTTCTATGTTGAAAATGTGGGTTGTGATATTGATGCTTGAAAGGTGGCTTATCAATCTGAGTCTTCTTATGAGAATAATTCAATTTGAGAATCCTTGTACCATATGATGGAATTATGAATACCTTCCAATTTAAGAGAGGGTGTTGGAGAATGTAACTATATTTGGTCTTCATAATGACTGTTGTATTCATGACATTGTATATTTTATATAAAAAGAGAAGAAAAATAATTTTTATCTATTCAAGCCTGAGTTTCATGCTCAAATTCTAGGTCAAAGCATGTTCTTCATGCTTCTAGGGATTTTTGAGTCAAAAAATATTTTTCTTTCATGTATTATAGTTCTATTTGGACTTTTTGTAGTAAAACAAAATCATTATTTTTGAGTCTAGAAATTCAATTTGTCCTCCAAGACCAATTTGGTCCTGCCATGGAGAATATGGCCTAGAAGATGACTTTTTGACCTCTTGAAAAGTTTATAAATAGAAGGAAGTTGACTCATTTTAGAGAACACACACAAGTTCAATCTAAAATACAAAAATAAATAATTTCAAGGACGAAATAAAAAGAGAGAAGGACAAGTCTAGAGTGAAGGTATAAGACCTTAAAATCAGAACATTTCTTCTGACACGTGTGAAAATTATAATTTTATAGGAAATTGGTAGGGAAAAAAGTTGCAAGTTGAATTGCACACATGAAGTTGTAGGACCAAAACTTTGACTGAAGCATTTTGGCTTTCCTTGACTCTTGTGGACTTTGACTAGTTTGGAAGAGATCTTATTGGAGGGTTGACTTGGTACTTGGGAGGAATCTTGGCTTTGGTATTTGGGTCTTGGAAGTCTAATTTTGATTTGATTCTATAAGAAGAGAAGTATTATTTCTAGGATTTCCCCTTGAAGGGGTTTTTCCCTAGCTTGGATCCTATATTTCGTGTACTTTGTATCATTGTGTTCTTCATTGTTTTGGTAATTGCTTGATGAAGAAGAAATACAAGTAAAAAAATGCCAACTAATATTACAAGTTATTATCAAGTAAGGAAAGTCAACTCCAGTCTACAAAAATTTGATTTTCCAACATAAGGTACAAAAATTCATACATGAAATCACATCTTCTAAGTTTGGATTCCATAGAAAGATAGTGATAGTTCAAGGTCCCAACTTCACATCATAGATTATTAAAAATATTATGTAGAAGAACTTGATACACCATAGGAAATAAGCTACCTAATACCATTAAGAAAAACATTATCATCGAGACAATCAATTTGTAGAAGACATATTAGAAAAATATGTTGGTTGAAGTTGTATGGGCATATTATACAACTTCAAAGACCACCACAAAGCTTAACCCATATGATGTGTTGCATGGAAAGAAGGAATTGTTCCCCATTGAATTTGTAATATCCCTATTTAGGACAGCCCTGTTGAGGATGAGCCATGCCACGTGTCCGAGGTCTACGAGGTTGTTTAGCTACGGGGCTATTTAGTTTCCATCCTTGAGATGCTCCGATGGGCTGTTGAGCTCACCGTTAACACCCTGGGATGTCGCACTCACTAACAGTATGGGATTTTGGTGTAGTGGTTGGGCCTTTGTGGTATTAGAGCTGAGGTCTTGAGGTCGAGACTTGCGGAGTGTGGTGGGCTATAATATCCTTATTTAGGGCAGCCCTGTTGAGGGTGAGCCCTGCCACATGTCTGAGGTCTACGAGGCTGTTTAGCTGCGGGACTGTTTAGTTGCAGTCCTCGAGATGCTCCGGTGGGTTGTTGAGCTCACCCTTAACACCCTGGGATGTCGCTCTCACTAACAGTCCAAGATTTTGGTGTAGTGGCTGGGCCTTTGAGCTGTAATATCCCTGTTTAGGGCAGCCCTGTTGAGGGTGAGCCCTACCATGTGTCTGAGGTCTGCGACGCTGTTTAGCCGCGGGGCTGTTTAGCTGTCGCACTCGAGATGCTTCGGTGGGCTGTTGAGATCACCCTTAACACTCTAGGATGCCACCCTCACTAACAGTCTGGGCTTTTGGTGTAGTGGTTGAGCCTTAGTGGTATCAAAGCCGAGGTCTTGAGGTCGAGACCTGCGGAGCATGGTGGGCTGTAATATCCCTGTTTAGGGCAGCCCTGTTGAGGGTGAGCCCTGCCACGTGTCCAAGGTCTCCAAGGTTGTTTAGCCGCGGGGCTGTTTATCTGCCTCCCTCGAGATGCTCTGGTGGGCTGTTGAGCTCACCCTTAACACCCTCGGATGTCGCCCTCATTAACAGTCCGAGATTTTGGTGTAGTGGTTGAGCCTTAGTGGTAGGGCTCACCCTCAACAGGGTTGCCCTAAACAGAGAAATTACAGCCCACCATGCTCCACGAGTCTTGACCTCGAGACCTCGGCTCTGATACCACAAAGGCCCAACCACTACATCAAAAGCTCGTACTGTTAGTGAGGGCGACATCCCAGGGTGTTAAGGGTGAGCTCAACAGCCCACCTGAGCATCTCGAGGGCGGCACCTAAATAGCCCCGTGGCTAAACAACCTCGTAGACCTCGGACACGTGGCAGGGCTCACCCTCAACAGGGCTGACCTAAACAGGGATATTACAGCCCACCACGCTTCGCAAATCTCAACCTCGAGACCTCAGCTCTGATACGATTAAGGCCCAACCACTACACCAAAAGCCTAGACTGTTAGTGAGGGCGGCATCCCAGGGTGTTAAGGGTGAGCTCAACAGCTCACCGGAGCATCTCGAGGGCGGCAGCTAAACAACCCCACAGCTAAACAACCTCGCAGACCTCAGACACGTGGCAGGGCTCACCCTCAACAGGGCTGCCCTAAACAGGGATATTACAGAATTTGAGATGACCATAGTAAGGAAAACCTCCATATTGGATTTGAACCTCTCATTAACTTAACAATAAATGTTGCAATAAATAAATACATTAGATAAATATAGGGAAGAAATATTATAATAGTTGAATGCCTTAGACGAATACATGTGGTTAACCTTGTTGCACACTGAATTAATACAAAAAGAAAAGAAAAATATGGCATGATAAGGTCATCAAGCCTAGGGCTTTGAGAGAAGAAGGTTGGACCATTCTATAAAATTCGATATTTAAATACACAAGGGAAATATGCAACCCATATGGTTGGGCATAATGTAGCTAGCCAACTCACTTTTTGGGCCACATTATTGTAATTTTGATTCACACATAACTATGATACCATTAATTTTCTAAATGAATATGTGCAAAACAATAGATATTTTTGTGTGAATAAAAAAAAATTCAACATGCTGAATGAAAGTCAATTAAACATGAACATTGATATTTAAATGGATAAAACATAAAATAATCATGGAATTCACACATAATTTGGATACCATTTTTTTTCTAAATGAATATGTGCAACATGATATATTTGTTCATGCAACTTACAATACTTTTAATATCCTAAATGCAAATTAATTAAACACGTAGAGTGATATTTAAATGCATAGAACATGAAATAATCATGTGACTCATACAAAACATCGAAATTGTAAATTAAAAATAGTAAGAAACCACTTAGCTCATAAATGTTTTGCATAACTGACTATACATGTCAAATATTCCAACGAATTATAGGAATTGTCACACCAATTTCCTTTATAACAAGCCACCCCTAAGCTAGGTCTATGCGTCACACAATGATTAACAACTCCTATAGACATCTACATTCCACTCACACATGGATTAGGCATTCATCCCCCTCACTTAAGGAATCATATCCCCCTATGACATTGTCCTTATCCATATTGTAGCCACTGATATAATTTGTTTTATTATTTCCATATACAATGTTTATATATTACATCGTTAAGTCCACAACCACTTGTAAAATATACAATTATACATTGTTGATCTAGGGATTGAAACCAAAATGTTACATTCCATCCCACTTTATTTTTCACTATCCTTAGTGCATGACTATGTAGTTTATGGACATCTAGAAAAATTTCAAACAACCTCTTCCATTCCCCATTAGCCTACACAATGTAAAGAAGTGTACCCCCTTCCTTTCGTAACAATCCCTTGGTTTTTCCCACTTCCCTTCTAGGGATCAAGCATAGGTTGTATAGGAATTCTCAAAATTGTGTATCCAAAAAATCTAGTTGCACCCAAAATAGAGTCATTATGCATTTATGTACAAATGTACATGCACATTTCTCCAAAATATGTAAAAGGTTGTGGGTAATATTTTTCTGCTCAACTTAGTGTTCCTAAATTGATGTCATAAATTGTCAACCAGGGCTAGTAAACTGTTGAAGTGAAGTGAACTATATGTGCCTAGGTATCTTCCTCCTACTTCGTTGTGTTTAGTGTTTTTCTAGTGTTTTTGGTTTTGTGTTTTTGTGCTAAGAGGAAAAGAACTAAATTGTTGGCAAAGAGAAGTTATTGGTCACACTAAAACAGAGCAAAATCTACTCTAAACTATGTATGGCACCTAAAAACATAAAATGCTAATTCACCAATTGCAAAGCTTGACAAGGAAAGTAACTCATAACATTAACTCAGTCCAATTCATTTCATTAGAGGTATGTTGGAACAACTTGAGAAAAGGATAAGTTTGATGCAATGAGGTTCTTTTAAGTAAACAACAACTTACAATATCACAGAGAAAATCTCATCCATAGTTAGAAATTTGTTGGAACACGTTGAGAAAATATTATCTGAAACATATTAAGGAACCCTATGCTAATTTAACTTATGACACTAAAATCAACCCATTCTGCAACTCAAAAATGTTACTATTAAGCCTCATTCAAGGGTTAGAGATCTCTTGGAATAGCTTTGGAAAAAGGCTGTTTGTAAAATTATGAGAAATTGCAAAACAGTCAAGACCTCAAAATGATATTACTAATTATTGTCCATATGATAATAATGTGTTAGGAGAGATTAAGAACAAGAGCAGTTTGTAAATAATGAAGGCCTTTAAGTCGAATTTAATAGAACTAGAATACAACTAGCTAATAAAACTTGAAATGCAATGAACAGAACTGAACTAATACTCAATTAGCCTTCGAAATACTACAGATCTATCTCATTCAATGTTAGTGATATTTTGGAACAATTCATGAGAACAAGATTGACTGCACTATTCGATGTAAGTAAGCATAAAACATGAAGTTCATAAAACTGCCTAAATTAAGAACGAAACAGAGCTAAAGTTACTTATCTAAAAAATACGCACAAAGCCTTACGGACAGTAGGGGCCCTATACCATCGGATTGCAACATTAATCTCCTCAAGATTGCTTCAGATCATGCATTAAATTTGTACTTCTTTCATTAAAGGAAAACACTTTAAAAACAGAGTATTATAGTCTTGGACAACTTAACAACAAAACATCAACTAGTTAACTGTCTCTCAGTTCACTGAGTTATTTTTATAAGAAAAATACATAACTGTCATTGAGAAGAAATAGGGATAGGTGTATTTTTCAATCAAAATCGAATTAGAACTCTTTTTGAGGCCTTGTACTTTGTTGAAGACATCTGCAGAGTCCTTGTCCTGGTAGAAGTCTACTTCTTAGTTTTGGTTTCCTCCACGTGCATAACCACTTGCAGATTTTTGCTCAGACTTTGTAGAGGGAAAGGAATGATGTAGGTGAGTTCTGGAATTCAACCATATGCATTTTTTGTTTAAGTGACACCTGTAACCTGTGTCAACATAAAAATAGCTGCGGAATATGCAACTAGCTACAGAATGGCTGCATTCTGTAGCTAAATCTAGTCAAAAATCACTACTACAACAAGACCACAAAAGTATAGCAATTCAGTCATTGTATGCATTCTTAAAGTGAATTTAATCAATCCTATTGATATTTTAAGCCTATAATTAACAGAGGATAAATGGAATGAAGTGAAATTTGGTGAAAGGAAATGACATCTTTGGGGCTCAACATACCCCCACCACAAAGCTTTTGCATATCCTCATGCAATTAATCCATGTATTCTGAAACTTCTGCTAGGAAATCTAACTTTATTTTTCTGATTTTCTTGATGTTCAGTGGCATCCTAGGCTTCCTTATGACCAATTTGAACCTCAGTTTTATAAGTTTCATGCTCAACCTTTTATTTTTCTTCTTCAGCTTCTCACTAGCCTTGTACAATTTTTCCATTTGCAGAGAGAGAGTTGTGTTCATGTTACTTTTCAGCTTGACCTGTTCCCTTAAGATTTCATTTTAATTTTTTATGTGCCTATTAAGTAATTCCAGTTCATATTTATCCCTTCTCAGCAGTTCAATGGAAGACTCTTGTGGGCTAGGAGTTCTTCCTCTGTTTTCTGAGGCTCTCTTTTCCAATGACTCAACATAATTATAGATTTGTTGTTGTGCTGGGAATACCTTCAGATTTCCTCTATCAAGATCCTCTTTGTACTGGTACTCATGAGATCTATCATTTGGTGCCTCTTCATCCTCAATATCTATGATTCTGATTTGTTTAACCCCTATTTTCTTTAATATGCCTCTAAGCCTATGGCTTCATCTTAGTTTAGATGGTCCCTCACCTCTCTCCTTGGCATACTTTCTTATTATCTTCTCCTTTTTAAGCTGTTTATTAATTTCAGCCAATTTTTTAGAGATAATCTCCTCACTGTCTTCTTGTATGGATTTACCAGTTTTAATTTCAACAGATTTGGAAAATTTTCCTCTCCTGCTTCTTCTTGCAAGTTTTCCTTCAGATGGAGTTTCTTTAGGTTCTTCAAAGTGATTCCTCAAGAGGAACTCATCCCAATTGTCTCCCACCTTTCTCAAATGATGCTCAATTAGGATTTTAACTAGGCCATGGTGATACAAGGTGGTTTCTAAGAATTGAACCCTTTTTTGTACATTAGAAACCATCCTCTTTAGGCTATGGAGTAAGAAAAATGGTAAATTGATTTCTTCATATAGGAAATGCATCATAAGCCAAATATGATAAACATATAGGGTGCCAAACCTTCCTTCACAAGTTATAAAATTTTGCAGAATTAACAACATATTTTGCCACTTATTCTTTAAGGCTGAACTAGGAATGCCTTTCTTGAAAACTGAGATATCCATACCTGGTGTTTTGAGCATCTGCCTCCATGCCTCATTGTGAAATTACTTATTTTTGAACCATCGTTCACCTTGCCTTGGTAATTCTATTGCTTCTGCAATGAAGGATTCTGTGATAGTGAACTTGACATCACCTATTTCAACTTTTGACCCCTTGAAGGACCGGGCAAATGTCTTGGTAACCTCCTTATGGAATCCATTGAAATTTTCCAAAAACTGTAGCCACCCCACCTGCTGTAACATTTCTCTAATCTGTGGGTAACCCTCTAGGTATTTTGTTCTGACTGGTTCGGATCTTACAATGAGTCCCATGGTTTCTTTTCTTGATCTTTAATTTACTGCTCTATAAATGCTCTCCTATTCACGGTAAAAATGGTTGTAGAAGGTTTTTTTCACCCCAAATATGACTTCTATGTTTTACAGATAGGAATTGGCTATGGAAAAATGACATGAAGTGGTTATGGAATGAGTGAAATATAGTGAGGGTAAATTACATGAAAAATGAGTTTGAGAGCTATTATGGAGTGAAATACCGCGAAAAAATATCGTGAGAATTTAAAAATCATCACTGAATACTTCGGGTTAGTGACGTGACCTAATAGGTCACTTCAAGTACTAACCATTAATTTTTAATAAATGATGATTTGATATGGCAGAATGGAAGGGATTTGTCCATGAATTTTAAGATAGGCTTAATAGGCTTGATCAATACGAAAAATCAAAATAACTTTATGAAACATACATATAACTTAACCATACTATAACTTTCATAATCTATTATCATAATAATTTCACAAGTTACCTTAGCCCTTCTTTTGATTTTTTTTTTGTGGGTTTTAATATGCTTTGTCCTTCTTTGAAAATCATTGATATTTCAGTCTTCATAATCCCTTTGATTTTGCTTGTTGACATAGGTGTGCAGGATCAATTTGCTGTTGAACAAGTGGTTGCTGGATAGTTTCCTGCAGGATATCTGGTTGTAGAATGTCTGGCTGGCTACAGAATGTCTAGCTGCAGAATGTCTGGCTGCAGAATATACCTGTAGAAACTTTCAAACATGGAATGAAACGATTTGAAACATGGATGAAATGTAGTATGAAATGAAATAAAATGGATCATGAAATATGGTTGAATGAAGCATGAGTGAAGTGAAATATAATGGAATGAAATGGATCATAAATGTAAAGTGGAATGAAATATGAAAAGTGGCCTGCAACTTATGATTTGTAATACTCAATTGCAGAAAGAGATCAAATTTAAAAATATGAAATGAAAATGAGGTGGACCATGGAATGGAGTGAATGAAGTATGGATGAATGGAGTGAATGAAATATGAATGAAGTGAGACATGATGGAATGGAATGGATCATAAGTGGAATATGATATATAAAATGGGCCTGCACTTATGATTTTGTGATAGCTACTTTCAGGATAAGAACAAATTTGAAAAGCTAAAGTGTCAAAAGGATTCTGATTTTCACTTTATCTTTTCTGTATAAACATGCTAATCAGTGATTAGTTTTCATGTTTATAATTTATTTTTATTATTAGTATATTTTTTTTTCATCATCTGACTTCAGAAAATACAATTGAGTTGATGAAGAAGAAGGATTCTTCTTCATTAACTTCATATCACTGTTCTCTTGGAATCTCTTGACAAATTCTTCTCTTGAAAGTGGCTTATGATACAACTTCAATCTATGACCATTTACAATAAAAGTGACATTCTCTTCATCTATTGTCCTAATTTTTATTACTCCATTGTCAAAAATTTTCACAATTTCAAATGGTCCAAGCCAATGTGTTTGTAATTTACCTTGAAAATCTTTGAACTTTGAATCAAACAAGAGGGCCCAGTCTCCTTCTTTGAATTTCTTTTCCTTAATGTACTTATCATGCCATCTAATCCTTTGCTACTGTACTATACTTGTTTTCAGGACTGAATCTTCTCTGATCTCATCTAATTCATTAATATGCTCCAATCTATGCATTTGTGCTTCTGTTAGATCAAGTCCTAGTTGGACAGCCATTTTAAAATTTTGAATCTGAAACTCTATGGGAAACAAAACTTTTTTCCATAAACAAGTTCATAAGGAGTATGACCTGTTGTGCTTCTCCATGTAGTTCTATAGGCCCACAAGGCTTCAGGAAGCCTGTCTGCCCAATCTCTTCTATGTAAATGAACAGTCTTTGTTAGGCTCCCTTCAATGACCTTATTAGTAGATTCCACTTGACCATTTGCTTGTGGATGATAGGGAGCAGATTTTTTGTGTCTAATTTTGTACCTCTCCATCATTTGTTCCACTAGCCTTGATGTGAATTGAGCTCCTTGATCTGTAAAAATTTCTCTTGGGACACCAAAACGAGTAAAAATATCCTCAAAAAGAAAATTAACTACAGATGCTTCAGTAGTAGAAAGTAATGGCTTGGCCTCTACCCATTTGGTAACATAATCAGTGAAAACTAATATATATTTCTTTTGTCTTGATGGAGGACTAAAAGGTCCTACAAAATATAAAGCCCATTTCTCAAAAGGTTCAATATGTACCTGAGGCTGCAATGGCATCTCACCTGAAGGAGAAGGTTTCCCTACCCTTTGGTAGCTGTCACACCTTTTGACATACTCTTTAGCATCCTTAAAAAGGGATGGCCAATAGTATCCTAAATGAAGGGCCTTATAAGCTGTCCTTTTATCATCAAAGTGTCTGCCACAAGGTTCATCATGACATGCTTTGAGAATCTCAGGCATCTCATCTTCTCAAACACATCTCCTAATGATAAAGTCTAGACCTGTTTTGTATAACTCATTAGCACCCCATGAATATTTTTCACTGTCATAAATGATCTTTCTTTTGTCTCTTGCATTCATTATTGAAGGAAATTTCCCTGAAACTAAATAATTAGCAATGTCAGCAAACCAAGGAGTTTGAGTAGAAATTGCAAAAATATATTCATCAGGAAATTGATCTTCAATTGGAGTATTGTCTTTGATGTTTTGGATTCTAGATAGGAAATCGGCTACTGTATTTTGTTTCCCAAGCCTATCTAGAATGGTAATGTTGAATTCCTATAAAATCAATAACCATATTATGACTCTGCCATTAGTAATTGATTTTTTCATTAGATATTTAATTGTAGAGTGATCTGTGTGAACAAAAGTTTCATAGCCTGTTATATAGTGTCTGAATTTATTTATGGCATGAAAAACAACTAAGAACTCTTTTTCAGTTACAGTATAATTTAACTCTTAAGGAGTCAAATTTTTACTTATATAGTAGATGGCATAAGGAATCAGGTCTTTTTGTCCCAATATTGCTCCTAAATCTGTATCTGAGGCATCTATTGAAATATGAAAAGGTAATTTCCAGTTAGGTCCCCTTAAAATAGGTACTTTAGAGATTTTTTTTTTCAGGGTCTCAAAGGCTAACTGGTAATCAGGATTCCACTTGAATTCACAGTCCTTGGTAAGTAAATGAAAAGTGGAGATGCTATCTTGGTGAATTTTTCTATAAACCTTCGATAATATCCTCTAAATCCTAGAAAAATCCTAACATCTTTTTGACAACTTGGAACAGATAAGTTAGAGATGACTTCAAATTTTGACTCATCAACTCTAATCCCATCCCCTGAAATGTGATGCCCCAAAACAATTCCTTCAGTAAACATCATAAAAAACTTCTCATGACTTAGTGAAAGATTTTCTTCTTTACATCTTTTTAAAACATTTTCCAAGTTTGCTAAGACTTCTTCAAATGTGTTTCCATAGACTGTGAAATCATCCATATATACCTCTACACAATCATGTATTAGATCTGAAAAGATTCCTAGTACTGCTCTTCGAAATGTTGCAGGTGCATTGCATAGTCCAAATGGAAATACTCGGTAAGAATAGGTACCCCAAGGAAAGGTAAATGTGGTTTTGTCTTGATCTTCAAGTGCTACTTGAATTTGGTTATAACCACTAAACCCATCTAAAAAAAAGTACTTTTTTCCAGCTAATGTATCTAACACTTGATCTATGAAAGGTAGGGGAAAATGATCTTTAAGAGTATCTTTGTTTAATTCCCGGTAGTCAATACATACCCTCCATTTACCATTTTTATTTGGCACAATTACCAAAGGAGAAACCCACTGACTATCTGAAATGGGATAGATAAAGTTAGCATTTAACAATTTCTGCAATTCTTCTTTAACAATCTCCCTAATATTTGGATTCATCTGTCTCTGAGGTTGTTTGATTGGTTTACAATTTTCCTCTATGTAGATGTGATGAGTGCAAGTCTTGGGGCTTATCCCTTTCATATCAGTGTACTCCCATGCATATGCAAAAGAATGTCTCTGTAATATCTTGACTAGCTTTTCTTGTTGAGATTTCTCTAGGTTCTTGTTTATGTTTAAAGTTTTACCTGGAAATATCTCAATTGTAGAGCTACCAAATTTATCCATGGAATAAAGAGACATCTGTCTTGATGATAAAAACTCAATGTTGGATTCTTCTTGAAATTGTTCATGTTTGTATTCCGAAGAGGATTCAAAATTTTCTAAGGTATTCAGAATCTGGCTATCTTCACTAATTTCTGAAATTGTGAAGAAAGGTTGTATGTCTTCTTCATCCTCAATCCATTGAGTATCATCTAATTCTGTAATTGTTTTTGCTGGAGGATACAAGGTAAATTTCTTGGTTGAACTACCATTAGAGATGTACATATCACCAGATCTACAGCTAATGAAAGCATCAGCTGTAGCTAACCAAGGTCTTCCTAATATAATAGGATGTCCTCCTAGATTATTTTTAGGAGTTAGGATCATAAAATCCACAGGATACTCCCAAGAATCTAAGGACACTGGAATGTCTTCTATTACCCCATCAGGTTTAATTGCATATCTGTCTGCTAATTGTAATAATGTGGGTGTAAAAAGAAGATTAGGAAGTTTTAGTTTATCCATGATTTGTTTACTCATGATATTGATTGCTGCTCCTAAATCAATAAGTGTGTTTTGGATCTTAGTTCCATTTATGTGTATTTTAACAACTGGATTTCCTGGGTCTAGATACTTTGGAATAACAATCTTACCCATCATGACGTTTGCTATTTTTCCTGCCAGTTGAATTTTCTTTGTCTCTTTTATTCTTTTTCCTATTTTTTTCATGCTCAACTCCTTTATTGTCTTTGCTAAGATTGGAATTTCCTTGATAGCTTGTAATAATGGGATCTTAATGCAAACATTCCTTAGCTCATCTAGGAAATCATAATTAGGCACCATAATTTGTTTTTCTACACCCCTATCAATTTGTAATCTTTCTGGAAAGGGAGGTGTAAAGGTGGATGTTGATGGCTGCTCTAATATAGGAGTTGAAATTAATGGTTCTTTTTGTTTTGATTTTTCAATGTTTGGGGCTTGAAAAGATGTGTTCTCTTCAAGACTTTTATTTACCCGTAGAGAATCTTCCTTAGAATTTTTTTGCTCTTGTATGATTACAGAAGGTTTCTTCTTTTCAAGTATTCTTCCAGACCTAAGTTGAACATCATTAAGGTCTAAAGGAGTAATCAAATAGGTTGGAAACTATTGGCCTTCTATCATGTATGTGTTTTGAGGATTTTTATTGTTGGGGTTTGGTATGGGTTGGGCAAGTAACTGATTTGATTTCTGAGGAAATGGTAATGGAAGTGGTGGATTTTGATGTTGTGGATTTTGAGGATTTTTTTGAGGAGGGAAATGTGGATATGGTGGATAGGATGGTGGATATTGATAGTACCGAGAGTATATTCCATAGGGATTTTGTGCTCCTTGTGCCCAAGTTTGAGATTAATTTTGAAAATGGGGCCAAGGTTGCTGCCAAGAATTCCAATTTGGTGGGGGTTGATTATACAACTGATCATGGAATCCTTGTGTTTGAGGTCCTTGCCAAGGCCTTATAGAGACAAAATTGAGATATTCTGTGGAATTTGTAGGAGTTTCTTCTTGAAAGACAACTTTAAGACCAGGAAGTGAAGGACAACTGTTGGTCTCATGTTTTTCTGAATAGATTACACAAGTCTCTACTACTTTTGCATCCAAAGGGCACTCTCTCAAGGCATGCTTATTTCTACATTTGGGACAAAAGATTGCTAAGGCATCAGATTAAGCTCTTTGCTTGTTTTGTAACTTGAGGGTGTCTATTTTCTCACTAAGACTCCCTAAAATGTCAGATTTGAATTCATCAAGCATATGTCCTATTTCTGCCCTACTTACTGTCCCAGAAGCAGGCTTACTTGCCCTTGCAAGAGCAGGGTCTCTTGGTCCTTTTACAGTTTTATATTTCCCTCTTGAAAGGTTGATACATAATTAAGCTATTTCAGGTAATGTGAGTTGAGATATATCCCCCTTTCCCATCATATTAAGGATATCTAACCATTCATCCCTAATTGTCTTCAACAAGAGAGCTTTCAAAGTATCTTGGTCTAAGTTTTCCATTTTTTCCCTCTTGATGTTAAAGTTAAACCTCTCCAACAAATCTTCCAGATTTTCATCCTCTTTTTGTATCATTTTAAACACTTCCTCCTTATGGTTGAATAGCATACAATAATCCAAATACCTCTCTAGAAATGCCTGTTTCATGTCTTCCCATGTCCTAATAGAACTGTTGATCAAAATCATAAACCATTTTAATGCTGCTCCTTCCAATGTTGAAGGGAATAGTTTAAGTTTTTGGGCATCTTGTAAGTAATCATAGGTTCTACATAGGACTTCAAATTCAAATAGAAAGGTTTCAGGATCTTCACTTTTGAGTCCATATAATTTTGGAAGGACAGAGGGTGAAATATTTTTCATAGTTGCATTGGTTTCTTCATCTACTATAGGAAACCCAAAAGAGCTTCCCATTTCCCTTCTACCTCTTCCTCTTCCTCCTTCTTCACCTCTACCTCCTTCTCCTTCGGCACCTCTACCTCCTTCTCCTCTACCTCTACCTCTACCCCCTCCAAATAGTGTGTGTTCTCCATTAAAGACTCCTCCTCCCCCTTCTTCTGCCATAGTTGATTCTTCTGTGGAAGTAGAAAAGTTTATGTCTCTAACAGGGGTCCTTGAATCTTCTTCTAGGACAGGTTCAGTGGATTAAGTGGAAGGTATTTTTGATGGAATATCTAATCTTAAGTCTTCTGGAAGTCTATGATATTTAAAGCATGGGATGTGGGTTTGAGTTGGAAGTGTGTTGTCTCTTGGTCTTGGTGGAACAAGTGGTGCTCTAGAAATCAAGCTTCTGCTTCTTATGAATCTACCCCTTGAGTCTCTTTCTCTACGCATATCATTTTTTTTTGGAGGTAAGAAACAAGGCTACCTAGTTACACTTCCTCAGCAACAACGCCAAAATGTCTGCTCAACTTAGTGTTCCTAAATTGATGTCATAAATTGTCAACCAGGGCTAGTAAACTGTTGAAGTGAAGTGCACTATATGTGCCTAGGTGTCTTCTTCCTACTTCGTTATGTTTAGTGTTTTTCTAGTGTTTTTGGTTTTGTGTTTTTGTGCTAAGAGGAAAATAACTAAATTGTTGGCAAAGAGAAGTTATCGGTCACACTAAAACAGAGCAAAATCTACTCTAAACTATGTATGGCACCTAAGAACAGAAAATGCTAATTCACAAATTGCAAAATTTGACAAGGAAAGTAACTCATAACATTAACTCAGTCCAATTCATTTCATTAGAGGTATGTTGGAACAACTTGAGAAAAGGATAAGTTTGATGCAATGAGGTTCTTTTAAGTAAACAACAACTTACAATATCACAGAGAAAATCTCATCCATAGTTAGAAATTTGTTGGAACATGTTGAGAAAAGATTATCTGCAACATAGTAAGGAACCCTATGCTAATTTTACTTATGACACTAAAATCAACCCATTCTGCAACTCAAAAATGTTACTATTAAGCCTCATTCAAGGGTTAGAGATCTCTTGGAATAGCTTTGGAAAAAGGTTGTTTGTAAAATTATGAGAAATTACAAAACAGTCAAGACCTCAAAATCATATTATTAATTCTTTTCCATATGATAATAATGTGTTAGAAGAGATTAAGAACAAGAACAGTTTGTAAATAATGAAGGCCTTTAAGTCGAATTTAATAGAACTAGAATACAACTAGCTAATAAAACTTGAAATGCAATGAACAGAACTGAACCAATATGCAATTAGCCTTCGAAATACTATAGCTCTATCTCATTTAGTGTTAGTGATATTTTGGAACAATTCATGAGAACAAGATTGACTGCACTATTTGATGTAAGTAAGCATAAAACATGAAGTTCAGAAAACTACCTAAATTAAGAACGAAACAGAGCTAAAGTTACTTATCTAAAAAATATGCACAAAGCCTTTCGGATAGTAGGGGCCCTCTACCATCGGATTGGCACACGAATCTCCTCAAGATTGATTCAGATCATGCATTAAAGTTGTACTTCTTTCATTAAAGGAAAACACTTCAAAAAAAGAGTATTATAGTCTTGGACAACTTAACAACAAAACATCAACTAGCTAACTGTCTCTCGGTTCACCGAGTTATTTTTATAAGCAAAATACATAACTGTCATTAAGAAGAAATAGGGATAGGTTTATTTTTCAATCAAATCGAATTAGAACTCCTGTTGAGGCCTCGTACTTTGCTGAAGACATCTGCAGAGTCCTTGTCCTGGTAGAAGTCTACTTCTTAGTTTTGCTTTCCTCCACGTGCATAACCACTTGAAAATTTTTTCTCAGACTTCGTAGAGGGCAAGGAATGATGTAGGTGAGTTCTGGAATTTAGCCATATGCGTTTTTCCTTTAAGTGACACCTGTAACCTATGTGAACATAAAGATAGCTACAGAATATGCGACTAGCTACAGAATGGCTGCATTCTGTAGCTAAGTCTAGTCAAAAATCACTACAACATCAAGACCGCAAAAGTATAGCAATTCAGTCATTGTATGCATTCTTAAAGTGAATTTAATCAATCCTATTGATATTTTAAGCCTATAATTAACAAAGGATAAATGGAATGAAGTGAAATTTGGTGAAAGGAAATGACATCTTTGGGGCTCAACAATATTACCATATGGTATTCTCATGATCCCACATGGCACCTTGAGATCCACAATAGTTCCAATATACCTTTACCAATCCAAGTTATTAATTCCTAATAACTTTGACATTTTGGTCGAAGATGTGGACCAATTCCAACCAGCAGTCCCCTTCATGCTTCACCTAGATTACAATAAAATTAATCACGTATTTAGGATCAAACACATGCATTTGCAATAAAGACACATGGAATACAATGTGAATTCTCATGGATGTAGGCAATCCAAGCATGTATGAAACTAAGCTTATTCTCTCTCATAATTCAAATAACCTAAAACAATTCTTTTCAAACCTTGGGAAATTTCACAATTTCAATGAGCTTATCTTAGCCTTTACCTTTAGAAACAAATTTGTTGATTTTTCCTTGGCACATCAGAATTATTTTTTATGTCTAAGAAATTATCAAAAAAACAATCAAATGCCACAACATAAGAAATTTTCACAAATTAAAATGTACAACAGTTATTCAATGTAGTATAAAAGACAAATTTCAACCCAAAACATGTTACATTACTAAAATTAATACAACAAACGTAGGGCCCCCATACCAAGGATCATGGCCCTTACAATTAGCCCTAATACATGAAAAAATAGGGCTTGAATGCAAAAATATATGACTTTAAATATACCATGAACAAAGTATACTTGATTTACTTGTTGAAGGAGTGCTCAGCTCATCCCTTTTATATGCTCACAAGTAATTTTTAACTTCAGAGTGCTTTCATATCCAACTAACCAATATGCCTCTAGCAATGGTATTGTTTCTCCAATGACACTGATATTAGGCTCACCAAAATTCCCTCCAGAAACCCTCTTTCTCCTCCAAGAAGCTTTTTCTTATGATATTAACAACTCTTCCCTCTTATCACTGATGTGCCAATCCCAAATGATTGAACTAGGGATAACTTGGAATCCTACACATATGCAATTTGTCTCCTTAGATTGCACTAAATTTAGGGCATCAAAGGTTCCCCCCTTAACAGTGACAAATCAACTTCTTATTCACTATACTAGGGCACTCTGATAGCATCCCTTGATGAGGGCCATCATTAGGTATATTCTATGGGCTTATAATGTCACCTTTTTAGCTTATTTACTCTCTCTCTCTTACTCTCTCTCACATTTTATTAAATTTTTTCATGTTTTTCTTAGTGAGAATGGTGTAGAAAGGATTTTCATGAATTGAAGCATAACATGGTTTAATTGTCAGAAATAAAGGTAATACTTCTATTTTTGAGTGGAATTGCATGTCAGGGCTAAAAGTAGACAACGAGGAGCAATAATAGCGAGGTTGACCACCTTCTTAACTCATAGAATCAACCAATATCTCCTCATATCCTCCTCCAACAGTTCAAAGTCAAAGGAAATCAAGCAAGTGGATGATAAGAGGGAGCCAAGCTCCACTTCTCTTGAAGATCAAGGGGACAAACACCTACATTTTAGGAGTTGTTGGTAGCTACCCTTTTGGGTAAATAGACAATATTAAGACCTCAATGGGTTTCAGATTTTATATGCAGATGGAGAACTCTTGGCTTTGTATTAGATATTTTTTACTTTCATTATTAATATAAGAGGTTGATTATGAGATAAGAATGAGAATTTGGTCCATTTTTCATTGAGTTGATTTCAGAGAGCTGAAGCTTGTGGGTAAGGGCCCAATCCATGGATTGTAGTCTTTATTGTGTACATTTCTATTTTTCCTTTATGCTTTTGTAGTTGGTTAATTTCATTACATTTTGGTAGCATATAAAATATCAAAATTGTGTTTACAATATCCCTCTCTCACCTATTCCATTGAAGTTTGAGGAGGAAGGTCTTCCACCACATACCAAAAACATTCAGTTTAATTTCTTTGAAAAATTAAGATAGATTTCACTTTTCTTATCATGAGTATGTTATGGATTCAAAGGTATATTTATGTTTCAAGTGCGTGAGTAGTTATAGCTAAATTTAACTCATCTTTCCCACTCTTTCCATGATAATTTTGTTGGCATTATGATGTATGTGTTGTCCTTTATGGAAACCCACTTGTAATAGAAAAAGTATATGGTAACCAGATGAGTTCAAATATCAGTTCATAGGTGACAGAGTAATGGAAAAAAATTCAGAAAAGAAAAATAATAATTTGTGTGAGTTTTAAATACTGATTCACCCCCCCTCAGTATTTTTCCCAGAAATTGTTTTCCGAGCAGTTCCTTCTCAAGAAGCTTGGTCACTTGAGGGAGATCTATCACAATGGTAAGGAAGCAAAAGAAGAGGGCTTCTCAAAGGAAGAAGACAACTCAGAAAATGTGTGCATCAATAAATGAAGAAGATAAAACATGTACTAATTGTTGTTCTTATGATCCACTTCCTTGTTCATGCAATATTGAAGATAATGAATATGAAAGTGAAAATAATTTTATGGATCTAGAAGAAGAAGTTTCAAAGCTAAAAAATGAAAGTGAAGATCGACAATTGTATTTAATGAAAGATAATTTATCTACAAAGATGTGATTACTAGATTTAATAATCATTTACAGGAAAGAAACTCAATTGAGCAGATAAAAAAATAAATTATAGACCAATGTCAGAAGATACAGGATGAGGTAACAAATCAAAGTGAAGGACTTGAAGAAGAAAAAATTTCTCAAATCAGATCTGGAAAAATCAAATAAGAGGAATGAAGAACTACTTCAAAAATTTCAAGAACAAGAAAATTGGTCGAAAGAAGCGATTCTCAAATTAAAAGAGCAAGTAGAAGAGGGAATAAGGGTAAAATAAGGTATGCAGAAGTAGTACCAAAGAATGGGGGTTTAGGTAAACATGTTAAAAGGTAAATTAGAAGAAAACGATAAAAATTTGGCATTTAAAGATAGTATTAAGATTCTGGATAATATTCTCAGTTTTCAAAGGTATCCTTCTATTAAATGTGGTATTGGTTTTCATGAAATGGTTAAAGGAGAATCTAGTTCACAAGCCGGTGCTAAAGATTCAAAGGATATCAGCGCAAAACCTGAAGTTTTTAAAGAGACAAAAAATCAACCTAATAATCAACTAAGGATCATGAATCCTCAAAGTAAATCATTTGCGCCTAACTATAGAAGTATAAATTGATTCTCTCCTTTGATTGATAATGTTGAATGATTTATATGTAATAATTATGGACATGTTTCTGCCAAATGGAGAAGGATATTTTTTTGGTCATAGACAAATAGACACTATAGAGAAAGACCACGAGCTCCCATGTACTCAGGTTTCTTTAAGAGATATTGCTTTTTGTGCAACAATTTTGGACATAAAGCTATTGATTGCAATAGAATGAACATGAGACAAAAATATTATGATTCCTATGCTCCCTTTTTTGGTCACATAAGATTTTATTCTTGTAAAAATTTGGGCATGTACAAAAATAATATAGGAACAGATCAATGAATCACCAAAGAGATCAATCATATGATATCATAAGACCAAAGAAATATGGATCCACCAACGTTGATGTTAACAAGAATAAAGAAGAAGAGATAATGTGTGGTCTTTCTCTTGGTGCATTTAAAATTTATGATGAATAATACATCAACACCAGATGTTCTCATCACATGACTGATGATAAGAGTAAGATGGAGTCTCTGAATAAAAATCAAGATGGTAAGGTTATTCTTTCAAATGATGATCCAGCAGAAGTTTTGGAAAAAGATAGGACCAAAATTAACAAAAATAGAAAGGAATTTGATACTTTATTGTTCAAGGCCTAAAAAAAACATATTGAGTGTAAGTCAAATGGTAGATAAAGGAAATGTAATTTTTTCACATCAGCCAAATGCAAGGTCATGGACGAAGAAACTCGAAAGGTCAAGCAAGGGGGTACAAAAAATTTGATAAATTATATGTGTTTAAAGATCTGAATTGTCACTGATATAAGGAAGATTCAGACTCAGACTGAAATAAGACAATGCCCATTACAGTCCATCGTTCTTGAAAGAATATTGTTAACAATAATTGTGATATATGATGGATGGTTTGATAATTCTAGTTTTTTATATTTTTGATAGTGCATCTGATGTGATAATAGAAGACGTGTACATGTTGTAAAAGATCAGGGGGAGTTAAAGTTGTGAAATTTTCAGTATTTCACTTTCTCTATGCGGGTTTCATGAACTACAGTCGCGTATATACGCGAGTTCTTTTGCAGGAAGTCACATATTTTTTTCTCTGATAGAAAAACAATGGGACATAATCAAGAACATATTATCACACGCCGCTAACAGTTTTGATTTAATTTTCTTGGTCTAATGTTGATGGTTACAATCTACTGATGTGGTATTGAGTTATGATGATCTATGAGTTTGATATTTATGATTATCTTATTTGAGAAGATGCTTTGATATATGAGTTGATATGATTAATGAACAGGTAGCACAGGTTCATGGGGAGCATCAGCCTCTTTTTTTATAATGCATTGTTGGCATTATTTTTGTAATGGTAGATGTTTAGTCAATTTAATGTCTTAAATTGCTATCATAAAGTTATCGATGAGGGTTAGTAATCTTGTGAAGTGCAAGTGCACTATATATTTTAGAAGCCTATCTTTCTTACTTTGTTGCGTAGAATTTATATGTTAATTTTAGGGGGTTTTGTGTTTTTCTACAATTTTAAACTAAGGAATGATCTAAGGTTTGAAATATAAAACTAATTAAAACCCTATGATGAAAATTAATAAGAACAATTGATTTCAAAAGAACTAGAATATAAATTTATGTCTTTTTATATTTTTAGAGATTTTATATGAATGAAATATAAAAGAAATAAAGTAACTGAATCTAAAATAATATTAATGCTTGAAAATAAACTTAAGAAGGAAGAAAAGGAAAATTTTAATATTAATCTAAGAAGGAAATTTATCTATGAATTATTCTAAAGAAAATATTTTAATAACTAGGAAATGAAAATTACAAGAAGGAAGAAAAAGAAATGTAAAATTAAGAAAGAAAATTGATCTAAAACAAGTCTGAATTGCATAAAATGAAACCATGTTTAACTCTATGTTAGATTATCCTATCCCAACAATTATCTTAATTAAAGAAGGAGATTATCTACTTAAATTTCTTCTAAATATGAACAAAGCATCAACACAAACTATGATCAAATCCTATCATGTAATTGAAAACTTCTGATTGAAAATAAAATTAATCCTATGGAAAACAGAGTATTAAACTAATCTCTAATTATATTCACTACTGAAACAAAATATTCTATTCTAAATTGTATGAAATGAAAATTATTAAACTTCTAAAGATCATATCTGAATGGCTATGTTGTAGAAATTGAAAAGGCTAATTGATCTAAGGAGAAAAAAACAGAGTATTATCCATATTGTGAAAAGGTAAAATGCTTGTTTGTTCTTAGATGTATGCTTACTGTGTAAATAAATGCAAAAAAGAGATTCATTCCATATGTTAACACGATTATGGCATCAATACAATTCAGTAAATCGAAACATTAAAAAATTAAAATTATGTGAAAGACACAACATTCATTTTATGAAAAACAACATTTAACTAATAAAAAACTCAGGAATTAATCTATGTGGTAATGGAAAATTGAACTAGAAAGAAACATAAATTATGCTACGAAATATTTTCCGTGCAGGGGCCCACTACAATAGAATGACTTGAAGAATGATGTGAGGCTAGTTACGCATCAATGGTTTTGAAATTTTCCTTCTCCTTACATTAATAAAATAAATTTTTGCTATGTAGCAATATTACAGAAATTAAACTTGTTTCTAGTTCAAAACAACCCAGTATTTATAATAAATTAAATTCAACTATTTTGAGATGATCTCTCCTAAAGATATTAAAAAATTTGAGAATTATAATTCTAACCAGGACTGTGGTATTAATAGCTTTCATGATTTTCTACGTAGAGATAAAATCATGAAGGTTCCAACTTCTCATCCATTGTCTTGGCATTTCATTTGACTAATCCTTTGACCATGATCTTACGCCCAATTTGTATCGATTTTGGATAGGTGAGTAGGAAAAAATACATGTATGAATTATTTCAAAACTACCCATATGCTTCTCTCTTCTCCTTCATCTTCGGAACTTGTCAAACAATGTTGGTAAGTGCACAAACAAAGATTAGCTACGAAATTGCATGAATTCTGTAGCTAAATACAAAATTCATTCAAATAATAAGAAACATTAGAATATAAAAGAGAGATCCTTTAAATTGATTTTCAGAGTGAAAATATATCAAATAACACTAATTGGGTTTGTGAATTATGTCAAAAGGGAGGGAGAAGTGGTGAAATGGATGTCAAAATAAAGATAGTCTCAATGCTCAACATACCCCCACTAAGAGACCATTGCATGTCCTCAAGCAATTCCAAAATTGTGAGTCTTCACCTCATTCCTGTATATGCTTTGACACCTCTGTTAGTTCATCCAATTTCAACTTCTTTCCCCTCTTTTAATTTATTTCTACTCTTGGTTTGTTCATCAAAAGTTTTTACTTCAAATTTATGATTAGTTTGTTCAAGTATATGTTCCTCTTTTTCATTTTCTTGTTCTTTTTAAACCATAACCTGAGATGTAGAAGAGTGTTGTCATTGATGGTTTTTTCAATTTGGTTCTGAATCTTTAGAGCTTCATTTTCATGCTTTATATTCCTATTTAGTATCTCTAGATAAAAAACTTCTTGATTTAGAGTATTCATTAGAGTTTCTTCTAGACTAGAAGGTTGTCCATCATGAATTGATGTCTTCTCTTTATTTTTACTTTCTTAAGATTCAATATAATCATAGATCTCTTGCTCGATAAGGTCAATATCTAGAGTTGTTCTACTTGCATCCTATATGGGTGAGGAAATGATAGGTGATGGTACCTGAAGACTTTCTTCTAGATAAATAGGTTCTGTAACTTCAGGGAGTCGATTTTTGGCTACTTTGCAAAGTCTTAAGATTCTTCTTACTGCTTGTGGAATGTTCTGAGTTTCTAGTTTTTTTGTATGTATGACTTTGCCTTTTTATTTTATGGTAACCCTTCTATTTTTACTGATTTGTTCCTTAGCCTTTCCAACTAATTTTGAAATAGGAATGTCATCTTCGGATTGTGGTTGAGGTGGTTGTTCATCTTCTACAATATTTTTTAGTTTTTCTCTTTCTACCTATTTTCCCTTTGTTATCACTAAGTTACTTTTCTTCTTTTTCTTGAAAACGATTTCTGGTTAAGAAATCATCCCAAGTATCTCCTATGCTCTTTAAATGAAATTCAATGAGGATTTTTATTGATGCATGATGATGCTTTTTTTTATCTATAAACTGAACACTCTTTTGAACCATCTCTGTCATCTCCCTTAGACTATTCAACAAAAAATAAGGAAGGTTTATTTCTTTATCCTCTAGAAAATTCATCAGTAACCTAACATGATATAAAAACATGCAACCAAATCTTCCTTCACATGTAATAAATTTCTGAATTATCAAAAGTATGTTTCTCCATTTACTCTTAAGGGTTGTGCTGGGAATTCCTTTCTTAAAAATACTTGTGTCCATACCTAGGTTTTTCAAGAAGACTTTCCATTCCTCTCCACTAATTCCTTTATTTTTTAACCACCTTTGACCTATTTTTGGAAGTCTGGTTGCCTCCGCCACCAAAGATTCTGTGACTGCAAATTTTATGTCATCAATTTCGACCTCAACTCCATTGAAGGCGCTCGAAAAATATTTTGTAACTTCCTTGTGAAACCCGTCAATTTTCTCTATGAAATTAAGCCACCGTGCCTTCTGCAGTATCTCCTTTAGCTGTGGATATCCCTCCATGAACTTCTTTCCTATGGGATCTGTTCTTATGATCAAACCCATCACTTTTCTATGAGATTTTTCCTTCAAGACTATCTCTACTTGACCGGATAAATTGAAGGTTTTAATATGAGCTTGGAAACGTGGAGGAGATATGTCATAAAATGGTGGAGACGTGCAGGTACCATGTGAAGTGAATGAGCGAGGGTTTAGGAACATGAGAGAGGTTTCATTATAAGTGATGTTTCGACATGAGACATGATCATTGAATCATTAATGAATTATATCAAACTGATCGTTAAGGAGATTATGATGCAAGCTAGGTGGCGAATCATGAGATTTAGATATTGATTCAACTCAATCAGTTTTAATGATGATATTTTTGAGTTGGAAAATATAAAATCATCTAATTTATATATATATCAATGTTTTTAACCTTATTATTTAAACAAATTTGTATCATACCTTGGATATAGCTAACCTTATTGTTTTTTCTTTGTTCTTGATTCCCCAGGTGTCCTTGAGTACATTCTTCAATGTGATCTTCAATCTTGTCTTCAACTGTTTTGTCAATCAATTATGTTCATCTGTGTTGCAGAGATGTGTAAGAGCCGCAAAATTTCATAATAGCTGTTGAAATGCAACAATTTTGTAGCTAATATTTATTTTTCTTAAAAGAAAGGGAAATGAAAATAATTTGGGATTTTTAGAATGGGAGTAAAGAAAATATAATATTTTAGAAATAAACTCTCTTTTTCACCTTGTATTTTCTGTATAAGGATGTCAATCAATAATTGGTTTTCATACTTACACATATTTATTATATATATATATATATATATATATATATATATATATATATATACATATATATATATATATATATATATATATATATATATATTTATTTATTTTTCTCTTCTTCTTTTTTTAGATACGAAAAGTAAAAATAAGACTAAGTTGGAGAAGAAGAAGTATTCTTCTTCATCAACTTCATATTAGCATTGTCTTCAAATTTTTTGACAAATTCCTCCTTTGTGAGTGGTTTATGATAGACGTTTAGACGATGTCCATTCATAAGAAGAGGAATATTTTCTTTGTCAATAGTCCTTATCTTGAATTCTCCATTATAATGACTCTTTCAATCTCATAAGGCCCAAGCCAATGAGTTTGAAATTTCACTTGGAAGTCTTTGAACTTTGAGTCAAATAAAAGTTCCAAATCTCCTGCCTGAAATTTTCTTTCTTTTATGTACTTATCATGCCATCTACATCTTTGTTGTTGAACTAGGCTGTTATTTTGAACTGCATCTTGCCTTATTTCATCAAGCTCATTGAGTTCCTCCATTATATGCTTTTGAGCTTCTAGAAATTCAAGTCCCAATTTGACTATTGTTTTGAAGGTTTTAATTTTTAACACTATTGGAAACAAGACTTGCTTCCCATAAACAAGTTCATAGGGATTATGTCCTTTTGTAATCCTCCATGTGGTCCGGTAGGCCCATAAAGCTTTACGAAGCCTTTCTGCCCAATCCTTCCTATGTAGATGTATAATCTTTGTGAGGTTTTCTTCAATCAATTTATTGGTGGACTCCACTTGTCCATTTGCCTTTGTATGGTGTGGAGTAGACTTTATGTGCTTGATTTTATATTCTTCCATGATATTTTGCACCATTCTGGATGTAAAATTAGTTCCATGATCTATCACAATTTCCTTTGGGAAACCGAAACGAGTAAAAATATACTCAAAGATAAATGAACTACAACATTTTTATTAGAAAAAGAAAGTGCTTTAGCCTCTACCTATTTAGTGACACAATCAGTGCATACAAGAATATACCTCTTTTGTCTTGATGGTGGATTGATTGGTCCAACAAAATACAGGGCCCATTTTTCAAAGGGTTCGATGAGTACCTGTGGTTGTAAGGGCATTTCATCTGTAGGGACAAGTCTCCCAATTATCTGACAAATGTCACACCTTTTAACATACTGCTTGGAATGGATCATCATGACATGCCTTCAATATTTCATGTATCTCATATTCTCAAACACATCTTCTAATGGTGATAACTAGAGTTGTCTTGTATAATTCATCATTTACTCATATGATGAACTTGGTTGAAATATCATTCTCTTTTTTATAGGAAACAAATATAATGGTAATTTTCCTGTTGCCAAGTAATTAGAAATGTATGAAAACCATGGAGATTTAGTATATATTACAAAAATATATTCATCAAGAAAATTATCCTCTACTGTTGTATCCTTGTTATCATTTTTAATTCTAGATAAAAATTCAGCAACTGTGTTTTTTTTTTCCAGGTTGATCTAGAATGGTGATCTTAAATTATTGCAAGAGTAGTAACCATCCTGTGATTCTATCATTAGTGATAGATTTATTCATTAGATATCTAATTGAAAAGTGATTTGTATGAATGAAGGTTTCATAGCCAGTTTTGTAATGTCTAAACTTGTTAATAACATGGAAGAACTAGAAACTCTTTTCCAGTAACAGTGTATTTTAACTCAATAGGAGTCAAATTCTTTCTTATATAGTAGATGGCATAAGGCATCAGATCTTTTTGTCCTAATACAGCTCCAAGGGTTGTATCTAAAGCATCAGTCAATATGTGAAAATGTAATTTCCAATTTTGTCCTCTTAAGATGGTTGCTTCATATATCTTTGCTTTCAACGTTTCAAATGCCATTTGGCACTCAAGATTGCAGCTAAATTCACAATCTCTAGTGAGAAATTTGAAGAGTGGAGATGCAAATTTGGTGAATTTTTCTATAAATATTATATACTACCCTATAAAACCAAGAAAACTCTAAACATATTTTTTACAATTTTGGATTGCTAATTTGGAAATAACTTGAACTTTAGATGAGTCTTCCTCAATTCCATTTCCTGAAATATGGCCTCCTAAAACAATTTCATGAGTAAACATCACAAATCATTTTTTATGACTTAATGAGATATTTTTTTCTTTACATCTAATGAGAAAATTTTCCAAATTTTCAAGAGCCTCTTCAAAATAATTTCCATAAACCATGAATTCATCCATATACACTTCCACAGAATCATGTATTAAGTCAAAGAAAATTCCTAGTACTGCTCTTTGGAATGTTGCAGGTGAATTTCATAATCCAAAAGGAAGTACTCAGTAAGCATAAGTTCCCCAAGGACATGTAAATGTGGTTTTGTCTTGATCTTCAGGTGCTACTTGAATTTGGTTGTACCCACTAAACTTGTCCAAAAATAAAAATTATTTCTTCCCTGCTAATGTATCCAAAATTGATCTATGAAAGGTAATGGGAAATGATATTTTAAACTAGCCTTATTCAAATCCCTATAGTCAATACACACCCTCCATTTTCCATTTTTCTTAGGGACAATTACCAAAGGTGAAACCCACTGACTATCAAATATTGGATAAATAAAGTTTACATTCAGCAGTTTCGGTAGTTCTTCCTTTAAAATTTCCCTAAGATTTGGATTCATTCTTATTTGAGGTTGTCTGACTGGTCTAGGATTTTTCTCAATATAGATATGATGTATGCAAGTCTCAAGATTAATTCCTTTCATGTCAGTGTACTCCCATGCATATGGAGAAGAATGTTTTTGCAATGTTTTGATTAGTTCATCTTTTTGAAATTATTCTAGGTTTTTTTTTTATGTTTAAAGTTTTACGTGGAAAGATTTTGATCAAAGAATTAAAAAATTATTCCATAAAATATAAAGACATTTGTCTGGATGATAAGTATTCGATATTAAATTGTTCTTGAAATTTTTTACTATTCTCACATTGTGAAGATGATTCATAATTTTCTATTGAATTTAGAATTTAATTTTCTTCACTAATGTTGGAAATAGTAAAAATAGGTTGTATACCATTATCATCATCCATCCATTCTTCATCTTCTACTTCTATCATTTTTTTTGCTAGAGGATATAGATTTAATTTCTTTGTTAAATTTCCATTAGAAATAAACATACCACTAGATGTACGACTGATGAAATCATCAGTTGTAGCTAACCAAGGTCTTCCTAATATCAATGGATGTCCTCCTAATTTTTTCTTGGGAGTCAATATCATAAAGTCAACTTGATATTCCCAAGAGGCCAAGGATACATAAATGTCTTCTAGTACACCATCTGGCTTGATTACTGATCTATCTGCTAATTGCAGTAATGTTGGTATATACCAAAGGTTTGGAAGCTTTACTTGTTCCATAGTTTGTTTACTCATGATGTTTATTACTGCTCCTAAGTCAATAAATGTATTTGGAATCTCAATACCATTGATGTGAAATTTTACAATGGGACTTCCTGGATCCAAATATTTTTTTATGGTTGTTTTTTCTGTCATGATATCTGCAATTTTTCCCACTAACCGGATTCTTTTCACTTCTTTTTTTTCTTCCTAGTTTATCTGTACTCAACTATTTTATTCTTTTTTCAAGGATTTAGATTTCCTCAATGGCTTGTAACAAAGGAATTTTGATATTGACATTTTTCAGCTCATCTAATATATCATAGTTTGGAAATACAATTTTTTTTTCTACCCCTCTATCAATTTGTAATATTTCAAGAAAAGGGGGTTTAGATATAGAAATTAATGGTTTCTCTATGATAACATTTGAGTTTATTAGATATTTTTGTGTTTGATTTTGAGAATTTTGATTCTAATGAAGAGATGTCCCTTCTCCAGAATGATTATTTTTGTTTTGAAAATTTTCATTTTGAGGAGAAACTACATCATCAAAGTGCTCAACTTTCTCTTAAATAACAACATATGGCTTTTTCCTTTCTAGTATTCTACCAGATCTAAGTTGAAAATTGTTAAGATCTAGTGGAGTTATCATATAAGTTCGAAAATTATGTCCCTCTATGTTATAGATAGATTGTGTATTCATATTATTTGGATTTGGGAGTGGATGAGCAGGTAGTTGGTTTGGCCTCTATGGAAATGGTAATGAAAGTTGTGGATTATGATTTGGGAATTGAGGTTGTTGACTAGGTTGAGGAAAATGTTCTGGAGGATATTTCACTTAAGATTTTGGATATAGTGATATTGAGAATATCCTCCATAGGGATTTTTCATTCCTTGTGCCCAAGGTTGAGGTTGAGACCAAGGTTGTTGACATGACAATGATGACTTCCAATTATTTTGTGGGGGTTGAGTATACATTTGAGTATTAAAACCTTGATCTTGTAGCCCTTTCCATGGTCTTCTAGAGTAAAAAAAAAGAGGATATACTCGATGTGGGGCTATTTCCTCTTGGAAGACAAATTTAAGACCTGGTATAGAAGGAAATTTCTTTGTTTCATGATTTTCTATACATATGATATAGGTCTCTATGACTTTTAAATCAAGAGGACATTCTCTTAACGCATGTTGGCTTCTACACTTAGAAAAAAAGATAGATAAGGCGTCACTTTCAGGTTTTTTTTTCTTTTTTTGTAATTTTAGGGTGTCTGTTTTGTTGACTATTATTCCCTAAAATATCTATTTTGAATTCATAAAGAAAATTCCCTATTTCGGCCCTACTTACTGTTACGGCTGCAGATTTATTCACTCTAGAGAGAACATGATATCTTGAATTTTTTCCAATTCTTTATTTCCCTCTTGAGAGATCTATGGATAATTCAGAGATATCAGGTAATGGTAATTGATAAATGTCTCCTTTTCCTATCATATTAATAATATCTATCCATTCATCTCTAATGGCTTTCAACAGGAGAGATTTTAAAGTATCTTGATCTAAGTTTTCCATTTTAGCTCTTTTCATGTTGTAAATGAATCTTTCATTTACCTCCTCTAAGTTCTCATCCTCTCTTTGCATCATATTAAAAACTTCATTTTTTTGACTATGAGTTATGCAATAATCCTGGTATTTTTGCAAGAATGCACTCTTCATCTCCTCCCATGTCCTAATAGAATGTGTTATCAAACCCATGAACCATTTTAATGCTACACCCTTAAGTGTTGCAGCAAAGAATTTTAATTTTTAGAATCCCTTAAGTAGTCATAAGATCGACATAAAACCTCAAATTCAAATAGAAATGTGTTAGGATCTTCATTTCTTAGTCCATGAAAATTGGGAATGATGGAAGGTGAGATATTCTTCATTGTAGCAGTTGTATCCTCATCATAGATAGAAAAACCAACAAGTCTTCTATATTTCCATCTCTATTCTCTTCTCCTCTTCCTCTTCCTCTACCTTCTCCTCCATCTCGTCTACCTCTCTTTCCTCCACCTCTTCTTCCTCCAACTATTCTTAAGTTTTCTCCATTCAGATTGTGTAATACTCCTTCTCCTTCTCCTGCCATTTTAGATTGCTCAAAACTAATATAAGATTCTATTCTTGGAGTTATTTGTTCTTCCTCTAGTTCTTCTATCAATGGTATGTTGAAGAATATTTCTTCCTCCTCTTCACTAGGGACTTCTAGCTCTTGATCTGAGATTTGTTCTCTAGTGGAGTTTAACAATACTACTCCTATTGTTGGAGATCTAGGATACTCTTCTTCTATGCCTGCTTAAGGTGATGAAGTTGGAGAGTCTCTAGGCTCAATTTCTAGCCTTAATACTTCAGGGAGTCTATGTTTTAAGAGTGGAATATGAGTTTGAGATGGTGTTGTGGAACTAAGAAGTCTTGTTGGGGTGAGTGGTGTTGTTGGGATCAAAATTTTACCTCTAGCTACAAATCTACCCCTAGAATCTCTTTATATACTCATATCATGTTTTTGTTTTATTTATTTATTTAAGAAATAAGTCTCCTAATTACACTTCCCCGGAAACGGCGCCCAAATTTTTAGTGAATTTAATGTCTTAAATTTCTATTATAAATTATCCACCAGAGTCAGTAATCTTGTGAAGTGCAGGTGCACTATATATGCTAGAAGCCTATCATTCTTACTTCATTGTGTATATTTCATATGTTGTTTTTAGGGGGGTTTTATGTTTTATCTAAAAGCCTGTAATGAAAATTATTAAGAACAATTAATTTCAGAGGAAGTAGAAAAGAAACTTTGGTCTTTTTGTATTTTTAGAGATTTCATATCAATGAAATCTAAAAGAAAGAAAGTAACAAAATCTAAAATAATTTTAATGCTTGAAAAATAAACTTAAGGAAGAAAAGGAAATATTTAATATTAATATAAGAAGAAAAATGATCTATGAATTATTCTAAATAAAATATTCTAATAACTAGAAAATGAAAATTACAAGAAGGAAGAAAAGGAAATGTAAGGAAGAAAACTAATCCAAAACAAATCTAAATTGCATAAAAAGAAACCATGTTTAACTCTATGTTAGATTATCCTATGCCATAAATTATCTTAATAAAGAAGGAGATTATCTACTTAAATTTATTCTAAATCTGAACAAAGCGTCAATACAAACTATTATCAAATCCTATCATGTAATTGAAAACTTCTCTCTACTTATCAAATGAAAACTATCAAATTAATCCTATGGAAAACATAGTATTAAAATAATATCTAATTCTATTCACTACTGAAACGAAATATTCTATTCTAGATTATATGAATTGAAAAGTATTAAACTTCTAAAGATCCTATCAGAATGACTATGTTGTAGAAATTGAAAAGCCTATTTTATTTAAGGAAAAAAAACATAGTATTATCGCTACTACGCAAAGGTAAAATGCTTGTTTGTTCTGATATGTATGCTTACTATGTAAACAAATGAAAAACAAATATTCATTCCACATGTTAACACAATTATGGCATCAATAAAATTCAGGAAATCGAAACATTAAATAATTAAACTTATGTGAAAGACACAATATTCATTTTATGAAAAACTCAACATTTAACTAATGAAAAACTCGAGATTTAATCTATGCAGTAATGGAAAATTAAACTAGAAAGCAATAGAAATTATTGTATGAAACCCTTTATGTGATGGGCCCCACTGAAACAGAACGACTTGAAGAATACGTGAGACCAGTTACGCATCAATGGTTTTGAACTTCACCTTCTCCTTGCATTAATAAAATAGAGTTTCGCTATGTAGAAATATTACTGAAATTGAACTTGTTTCGAGTTCAAAAAAACACGTTATTCATAATAGATTAAATTCAACTTATTTTGAGATGATCTTACCTAAATATATATATTTTTTCTAAATAAGCTTAATCTATTAATCAACAAAAAACAAAAATATTTACATCAGGAATTATCCAGGACCAGGCCTGAGGTTGAGGCATGTTAAGCAAAAATTCATAGTTGAGCACTGCCCTCTGAGAGGGAAACCAGTGCATAAGGTTTTCCAGAAAAAAAATCCCACGCAGGGGAAGCATATTTTTCTAGAAAAAAGCCTATGAGACTTGACCAAAACCAGAAAGACAAACATAAGCATTTTCAAAAAGTAGACAGTGCCATAGCAAAAACCAGGAACAGTGGAGGCGCTACTCGTCCGGTTCCTCTTCCACGACCCTGCACCATAAATCATCTGGTTCGCCATCAGTATTATTCAGGTCCTATGTAGAGTGAATGACTTTCTCAGCAGCTGGGGTGCGCTTTCCTTCTCCCGGATGAGGTTGGTGCTGCGCATTATCAGTTTCAGGGTCCTGAGTATCAAGTTGCTGCTCATGCTGCTTCAGATCAATATCAATATTCATTTCATTGCCTTGACTAGCGTCTTCCTGGGTGATGTCCATGTCTTGCTCATGTACTTCGTCAGCATTCTCCATTATATCAGTCATATCCCCAATATTTCCAGCCCGCCTTCCTGAAGTGGGAGCCTCGTCTTGAGGGGACTCACGGAAAACAATGGCAACAGAGGCGGTAATTCGAAGGCAATTGAGCGCACTTAGGAAGGAGAAATGCCTCGTTTGAGAATGGGATGTAGCATACGGGGGAGTGGGATACCGTTGCCCAGAACGAAGGATACGACCTCTTGCAGCTCGGGAAGTTCTTTTAGAGGCATGAGAGTTCGCAGCAGAGGTGCTGGAGGATGGGGAGGAGCGCCTTATCAGCCTCCGGGAAGAGCCTCGTCTGCATCTCATCCTGTGCCTGAGACGAGGCATTCTTTCATTCGAAGCTGGAGATCTGGAAGAGTGCTGTAACCCGAGAGAGACGTTGGCCAATTGTGAGAGCGGAAGCGGGACTGAAGCTCTGGACAACTGCTCAAACCAATTCCCTGAATCTCGCATACAATTCCCTACAATTGAGATATGAAGATTGTCATTGAGCTCTATGCATCCATGAAGCCTGGTACGTTTTCCGGTGACTGTGCGCTCAGAGGAGAGCCGAACAATGGGCGAGCAATACACCGAAATGGGCCTGGGAAAAATGCTTATGGGTTGCTCGTCCGCCATCCTGTGAACTAAAACCCCAAATCTTATGCCAACCATCTGCATTAACCCCTCAATTAATGGATTAATCACCATGTCCTGTTTACAATGTGTGGAGATATCTCGATCTCCGTTGATTGAATTGTGAACCGCGCCGGGCGATAAATGCCTTAAATGCCTCATTCCTTTGTGCAGGTGTCGAAGGACACTTGCAGGTCCTCGTGGCCGTCATCTCGCCGAAGTGCTGTCTGTCCGACGATGCTTCCCCTTTATCGTTTTAACCACCCGCATCCGGGTATCTTACCTAAATATATTAACAAAACTAAGAAGTAGAATTATAAACATGAATGTGGTATTCATAGCTTTCACGATTTGCCACGTGGAGAGAAAATCATGAAGCTTCCAACTTCTCGTCTGTTGTTTGGGCCTTAATAATCCTTTGGCCATGATCTTAGACCTAATTTCTCTCGATTTTGGACAAGTGAGTAGGAAAAAATCCATGTATGGATAATTTCAAAACTACCTATATGCTTCGCTCCGCTCCTTCATCTTCAGAACCCATCAAACAATATCGGTAATTGGAGAAACGAAGATTAGCTACAGAATTGCATGAATTCTATAGCTAAATAAAAAATTCATTAAAATAATAAGAAACATTAGAATATAAAAGAGAGATCATTTAAATTCCTATTCAGAGTGAAAATATATCAATTAACACTGAGTGGGTTCGTGAATTATGTCAAAAGGGATGGAGAAGTGGTGAAATAGATGTCAAAATAAAGACAGTCTTAAGGCTCAACAGTAGCTGAATTATGTTTCATGATCTCTCGCTACTGAGGTCTATAGGTCTTGGTTATAATGTCATATCTCTCATTTGATTTAAAGTTCATGTGAAGACCTATGAAGTAATTATTGTCATATTTAGTTATGTATGGATTTTTTAGGTCATATCAAATATGTAACCCCACTTGGTTAGGTGGTTGAGTCAAATATGTAACCCAACATGGTTGGGCGATTGATGTAAGTATGAGACCATGATGATAAGAAAGGTCATACTTAGTTGAGTTATAGAGTCATGTACTTCATTGAAATTCTTTCTGAAGATTCAACATGTGCTCAAGGGGAGCATGGTCAGTATATTACATATCATATGTAAAGTGCTAATGTCTCTACAAGGAAAGAGACTCCTTGTTTCAACATTGGTATACCCTTTTCCCTTGATGTCAAAGGGGGAGAGTATCTTGGTGTTTGAATAATGCTTATGTTGATGTGTCTAATAGGTATCTACAAATTTTGGTAATAAAAAAACAACATGGTTTCCATCATATCCAAAGGGGGATATTGTTAGAATTATGATGTATGTTTTGTCCTTGATGGAAATCCACTTGTAACATAACAATTATATGGTAACCAGATGAGTTCATAGATTAGTTAAGAGGTGATAGGGTAATGTAACATAATTCAAAAAAGAAAAATAATAATTTGTGTGAGTTTTAAGTATTGACTCACCCACCCCCTCCTCTTCCACCACAGACCAATCATATTTAGTTTATGATTTCTTGGAAAAGTTAAGAAAAATTTCACTTTTCTTATGATGAGTATGTTGTAGATTCAAAGGTAGATTTATGTTTCAATTGCATGAGTATTTCTAGTTAAATTCAACTCATATTTTCCACTCTTTCCCTGATAATTTTGTTGATGATAAATGCATGAGTAGATGTATTGTTTGCAATTTTGGCTATAGTAGCAGAGAAGGACCTTGCACCATCACTTTGATTTTCAACCCTCCTTTAGTCACCCAAAACCTTGTTTTGGAGACCATCATCACACCCCCGAGAAAAAACTTTTTGGTGCAAGACATGCCTATTGAGGCTTCTAAGCTTGACCAAGGGGGTTCGCCATCCTGCATTTCCTTGGATCCATATTTTCGTCACCATTCCTAGCCTTCCTTCCACCATTTCTGTCCCCCAAACCCTCTCGGCATGTTTCGAGTAGAATTATAGGACTTTTTGTAGCAAAACAGGAATCCTGTAGCGGCTTCATGTAGCAGTGTTGAGAGCTCTCTCTTTCATCTAAAAATCACTTACCCACCTTGCCTGAGCCTAGAAAAGACATTGATATTGGACCTTTGGCTTTGAATCTTTGGTTCAGGGATCACCCTTATGACACCCAAACTCCATCTACTCTTGTTGTGAAAACAATTTATTTGAATATGATTAGTTCATCATAAGATACATCATTAGTAAATTAGATAACATGAAGTAGATATAAGTCAGTTAGTCATTCATTCATCATGTGTGCAAAGGTAGATTAGTTCCTTTTTGCAGTTCAATTTAGTAGTCTAGAAAATGAATGCAATCTAGTATAATTTCCCTTCTTTTACTTAGAATGAGTGTTAGTCCTTTTTCATTGCAAAATTAGAAATTAAATAGATAAATGAGTACAATATAGTGTAGTTTCTTTTATTTCCAATAGAGTAATGGTTATGATATTCTTTCAGTCTTAGCTTGCAGTTAGAAGTGTGACAAGCTTCCTCTTTTAGAGTAGCCCTAGTTACTATCACCTCATGGCTCATGGTAGAACTAATATGAGGATGGAATGATTAGATATCATCTACTATGCAGATATTACTATCACCCCCAATTTTGCATGAACTCTAGGATGATAAGAAAATTTGAGTAACCTCTGGGAGTTTAAACACTCTTGGTGCAATACTAGGGCTCACCACTTTTTGGCGTCGTTGCAGAGGAGGTGTCTAAGTAAATTCTTGTTTATGCTTGAGCATTATTTTTTTCTTTATGTTTTACATTCAGTTCCGAAATATTGAAAAACAAAACAAAAAATAGTTTTAATTTCATGCCTCGTAGGAGTAGGAACAACCAAGGAAAATTCTTACCAAAAACCGCCACATCCCCAGACAGTCACCCTTCACTCTTCTTCAGTGGCTGTGAGGTACAACACCATCTAGGTGAGCCACTTGAAAAATTTAAAGAGCCTATTGGGGAAGAAAAGGAACATGCTTCACTAGAGGAAAATGCTTCACATATTCAAGCTATGGCTGAAAATAGGAACCAAGGGGTCCTTTCCATTAGAGAATATGATGGAGAAACTAGAATGAAGAACATCAGCCCTTCAAACTTTCCACACTTCCATGGCCTAACTTATGAGGACCTAAAAAACTTCCATGTTCATTTTTTTTGTTTTCTGTAGGACTTATGACTATGCCTCATATGAGCAAAAGATGAAATTATTTCCATCCACCCTCAAGGATGCTGCCTTGCGCTGCTTCATGGGTCTGTGTGGGAGCAATATCACTACCTAGGAAAAGATGCAAGAATCCTTCCAAAAAAAATATAGAGACTATTGTTGGTCCAAAGAGACCAAGGAGGAAATATTTAGGATGACCTTAGGGCTTGATGAATCTTTGGAGGATTATGAAGAAAAATTCCAATTGAATTAAAAAGAGCGAGCTACTCCCTTGATCATGGATCACTCAAGTTAGTAATTATCCTAGGAATAAGGGAAGAGGTGATATAAACCCTTAATATATTTTCTGGAGGAGATATCTATCATCTACCTTATGAGTACATCAAGACTGTATTCAAAAACCACTCTAGGGAAACCATGAAAAAAGGTAGAGCTAGTCAAAGCATGACTAGTACCCCTTTCTCTTCCACCTCCATCAAGCATGATATTGGAAACATGTTGGCGGATTTCAAAAGTTATTATCTAAAAATGGACACAATGCAGACCAAGAGAAAAAAAGAGGAAGAAAAGAGGGCATTAGCTATATTTTTCCATAGATACACCAGAAAACATCCTCAAAATGAATGTCCATTGAATGCCATAGAATTTTTCTTAGTCTGTGAATAGAACCATGCCATAGATAAATGTCCCTTCTTACTTGGCTTCAAATTTGTATATAAAGGTGTGGAAGGAGGACTTACGCAACTCTGTTTCATAAATCAAAAGAGGTTTAGTATCTCATTTGCATGAATTGTGCTATTCACCAAGGTCTATCTTGTAAGTGCTTCCCAAAAAACAATACCAATGTCAGGTGTAGTATATGGTGCAATTAACGGACCGACATTCAATTTCAATCAAGGGTATGTGGACTTCGTGGAAGAGCACTGGAAATGCGAGATAAAGACTTTGGGAACCTGAAAAACCAAAATATAGACTACATTCTCACACCTTGAGTTCCTACAAACACTATTCAATCATATCTTCTAATATGCCACTCAACATTTAGAAATGAAACCATAAATACTAATCTTACAAATCAAAAACATTGAATGAAAACCTATTTATTTGCAATTGAATCCTAACTAGTAACAATCAAAGAGAAAACTCTAACTATTAATCAGTCTTGAAAACATGAACATTGACCAAGAAAGTGTAAATACTATCTAAACCTTAAGAAATACAAGCTTTAATAATGAAAAATAGGACTCTTAATTGAAATTAAAATCTCTATTCAAGTTCCCATACTAGTTTCTACTCAATTTTGTGTGCAGTCAAAAAATTGAAACCAACTTAATGCGTTCTGCAATCATGAAACTAAAATCACGGTTTAAAACTATTCCTAGTGTTTACCAATGAAATCCAAATTTATCAGAAAGACAACCTTACTGTCATATTCTCTCACGCCTCAAAATAGACTTCAAAAAATGATCCATTTCAATCAAACATAAAGACTATAATAACACAATTCATGCAAATGAGATACTGAAAGTAGAACATCATGTATCTAAAAAACAAATCCATAAAATAATTATTAAACAAAGTAACATGTATCCAACTCAAGTGATTAAATTCTTCTTCTTCTAGTGATGGATGGATGGCGATAGGGAAAAAAATATGAAAAAATGATACCTTCCCATGATGACGATGTTACTGTTACCCAAGTGTATAACTTGTTAGTGTCTAAATGTTCAGTGATCAAATATGTTCTTTGAGGTTTACTTGGTAGTCATCCTAGGTCAAAATTTTATGTTTTCAAACAAATTCTCAGATAAAATTTCTTTCACTGAATGTTTTCTAAGTATGAAATGCTACTCCCTTCACTCCATTCATGGTCATTATCAAATTCAAGGTCATGTCATTCATCATCACCTAGGGCCATAGATCAGTCATGATGCATCCATCTAGGTCATTGTTGGGTTGTATTAGTCACTATTAAATGACTATAAAAGTACACATAAATTATCAATGAAGTGATGTCTTTTATTTCAATCACAGTCACACTGTCTGTGCCGATACACCCAACCAGAAATAAACCCAAATAAAGGAAATTGTTTCTGAAGTAAATGCTAGAAGTAAATCACTCATGCAGAACTAAAATTATCTACAAGACTGTAATCACACCTCAATTAATCTGTTCTAGCGCTCCACACAACAATTATCCAGTTGGTAGCTCTAATCTCATATGTGTAACAACATACAAAATATTGAAATTGAAGCGGATATATTCACAGCTGAAACAATAGCAAAAACATTTCTACTAATACATAAAAAAACAAAAACACATATACACAACTACCTTAGTCATTGCAATCACTTCTAAAGAGGAGGGCCCTTCCTCCCTAGCAGGGTGCAGGTGGAGAAAGAACTTACTGGAAACTAAATCGAATAACGCATGTACCAACAATAACAGGATAATCTGTATTAATATGAGAAAAATTACAGAGTCAAATTAATGTTGTTCTCTGCTAACCTTTCAACCTCAAGGGCTGAGAACTATATAGTGGTTACATCTCACTATCATGCTGATCGAAATAGAATACATATAGTTATAAAGACTTCTTAATAAAATTCTAACTCGAAAATTATAGATTACAATCAAAACCGCCTAGAGGTTGCTATCCAAAAATACAATACTTAATAACTTCTATAGCTATCACAATAAATCACAACTGTAGCGCGACAACTAGAGGATAGGTCAGAAATAGGAGTTGACGAGACCCAGTCAGCACTACAGCTGTAACAACAGTTCGCCAATGGGTCTGTAACAACAAGGTGTAACAACATCATGGTGTAAAAATATCACTGTAACAACACACCCTTAACTACTCCTGTATGCCTCCTGCTTGGGAACTTTTGTGCTACAAACGACATATAGAAAGAAAAAAAAATAACATAGATTTTCTCCAAACATTCATACTCAATTAGTCATAAAAAGGCACGATACATCATAATAATTGACGAAATGGCAGAGTAATGAAAACAAGGTGAAACAACAAAGTTAAGATAGAAAGGTAGGAAAAAGAGGCAAATATAGTCCCAATGGTTATATTCATGAGGAAAAATAGGGGAAACAAATGTAGGAAAAGTGTGCAAAACTGGCACCCAACATCTCCCCCCAACTGAAGCACTTGCATGTCCTCATAAAAAATCTCATCTCTTATGGGAATATCTCCAGTGCAGTTCGGTGAGATCATAAGCACTAGTTGTATCTTCGTCTGGATATATGTACCCCTGATTGGCCATCAATTGTCATACCCAAGACTCTGATTCATACTTTCTCAATTCTAATTACTCTGATAATCCTCAATTGGCATTCAGATAAAAGGAAACTTGAATCTCAATCCGAGACACAAAGCAATAAGGGATTGTACTATCTATGCATACATTGGTACATGTGTAACAGCCACCAAGAAATTGTGGAATGAAAATGGGTCCCCCTTCAGTAGCTCACCACTATTGTCTTCCATGCGTTTCAAGCACCCAATCAAGGCTCAAATATTCATCATTGAGAAATTATTGAGGTAGAAGTTCACAAGCCTTCTTCTATAAGTGGCAGTCGGTTCCTTTATCCCGTGAGTACTCAACATTCTCCTAAATGGCCGCCTTAATTCAGCGGCATGTACTGGTTCTTCCCAGAATCATAATGCCATCTTCTCCTCATTAGAATCCATAGATTTGATGGCCAAATTCCTCTCAATCTGGTTCTTCATGAAGGACACAAAATCTTGCAACTACATATCCCCCATATAGGAGAATACCGTCACAAGAATTTGCATACTCACATGCTCACAAATGATATTGTGAAGAATAACTCACACAACAAGCTTTGTTCAACAAAATTGGAGGCACGGAAAACATCTAAAAATGTGTGAGTGGAAGAACATAAATAAGGTATGTCCTCCATAATAGCTTTCATCTGGAACAAGAAGTAGCTTTCCTATAGAAAAATAGGATAGGATAGGGAAGACCACCTGTACCCTAACAAATTGAGGGCAAGATCATGAAGTTTTTTCTTGTCAATGGTAAGACCTCGAACCTGCTGTTGTAACAGTGACAACTCTTCCTCCTACTTCTTCAAGGCTTCCTTCTTCTTATAATTATCCCATCCTTTCTTCAAATCCTCTTTCATCCATCTTTCATGTAGGGCGTCTACCTCCCTCCGATGTTATTTCATCAAAATCTTCCCCTCTTGAAGGGAGATTGCTTCCTTTTTCCACTTCTGTAATTCAGAAATCAACAAGATTTTCTCAGAACTCCATCCTGAGATGGGACCTGACGTTCTTCTGCATTCAATATCAAAATCAATAATTGGTGTAACCACCTCTGCTCAGTGGGGTTGTTCCACCTCTGCTACTGGTTCTTGTGTAACAACAGCTTCCTCGGTGGGTTCTTGTGTATCAGCGCCTTCATTTCCACCTAGAGTAGCCTTTGTGTCCATTGTTGTTTGCTCTAGAATAGTAGTGGCCTCCACAGGTTCTTATGTATCAGCCTCTAGGTCAATTAATACAGGAGGCTCTGCTTTAACTGTTGGTTCTTGTTTAACAGTAGTATCCTTAGCAGGTTCTTATGTAACAACCTCCTGCTGTTCTGTTTCTATTTCCATTGGGTTGATGTTTTCCCCACAGACCTTATATCTTGTTGTTGTTAGTTATTGAAAACACATCGTGCATACACACACCAAGATTTCCTTCCCCTCAGATAATATTTGCATCAATTATTCATTTTCCTTTCTCATATTTTCAAGTTCTAAAAATAGGACATGAGTTTCGTCCTTACCTGATGAGGAGGGTTGCCTTTCTTATTTTGATATTTCTGCTTCTATCTGCTTCCCAACCATAGGAAAAGGTTTTGTGGGTATGCTAAATTTCACCCTCTTTTCTAGCTATCTATCCCAATTAGTTCATCCATGTGTTCTTTCCCAATTCTAACTTTGGCAGGACGAGTCTGAGTTTCCGCTTCTGCCTGACTTCCTCTTAAAGTCGCGACCTATTTTCTCCGGTTTTTCCTCTGCCTATTTCACTTGAATTCTTCCCAGGTTCCTCCTTGCTAGCCTAGGGCATCCAACACGATCAATTTTATGAGTCCATAATTGGTCACACATGCTTCCGGATGTGCTGTTGTCTTTACTGATGCCGCCATATGCTTAATGTTACCTAATTAATATTTTGTTGGTGTAGAAGGTGATCAAGTAGAGGGAAGTGATAATTAAAAGCTATCATAGATATTCCCTCACAAGTGATGTATTTTATTAAACCCAAGGCAACATCCGCCCATGGCCGAGGGAGTGATAACCTGTCGATTCCTCTCCCTTTCTTCTCTAGCTTTTCTTCTCCTTTTAGGAAGTCTTCTTTCAAGGAGGGGTCATTGATTTTTTTGTTAAACCACCTCTATCACTCTACTAGAAATGTAGTTACTCGGGCTATTACCTCTTCAGTCACCTCAATTTGTAGGCCCCTAACTCGGGCCTGGTTTTTATTCAAATTCCAAGCGAATTCGATTGCCACCGCCTCATCCAAGCCTTCTAGCTTCTAGAAATGCTCAATCCATATGGTGCCTTTGAATATATGGTAGGCTTATAGATAGTTCTGTAAGGCATCCAAAGAATTTGGCTCGTGCCTGACTGCTACTCCACCCATCTTGCTGTTGTTTCTGAATTTTCTTTTTACTGCTCAACCCACTATAATGTCACTGCACTACCCACTTCTTCTCAGCGTCTCTGCTTATCCCAATTGATGAGTTTGCAATGAGGATGTAAGTTTTTAGTCGAGGAGGTTGGTGGGAGGTGACAAGTTCTACAGATTACAGAAGCGTACCTCACACCACTCTTCATAAATGTCCTGTTATGGAAATTAATGGGTTCTAAGTACACATGCCCTTTCTAGCCGGATTTAGTCATCATTGGAATTTGTGCTATTAATTGGGCACATGCGGATTCGATAGAGGTTTATGAATATGGATTTTTTCAATGATTTCAAGATATATCCCATCCACTACCTTAACGGTGATGGCCGCCCACGGCCATCACAGGAATATCATTGCTTTTTTCAATAATCACAAAATCATAAATGATGACGTTACCTTTTGAATGATATGGCTGAGGCGACGTGGAGGAAGATTTCAAATTGGCAGTGTACTACATGCAGCACTTGTGGCGGTTGCATTTGGCTGCTAGAATTATTGTTGTTATGCAAAGAAACATGAGAAATAGTGTTTGTGGTTGTCGACTGTTACATGTGTAACAACCAAGACATCCTTTAGATTATTATTCAGAAAACATAATAATTAGGAGAAACTGGTACAGAAAGAAAATTAAATGAATACCATCATCTTGTAAAATGGATCAGGAAGGAAAGATGATGTTTCAAGAAGAAAAATATGGGTGTAATAGCCTCCATAGGAGTGGTTTTCAGTTGCTACAAATTGTCTAAATGTGCCCCGGAAAGTGGTTTCAGCTGCTACAAACTGTCTAACTATGCCCCGGAAAGAGGTTTTCACAGTTAGATTTATTATTTTTGTTTTATTTTCTTTTATTTTGTTATATATATATATATATAAATAGGTGTAACAACTGCCACAAGGGTTATTTTCAGCTGCTGCACTTATTGGAATTTCAAATTTTAGGCTGCACACGAGAATGTTCCCCTACTACTGTAACATGAAGGATCGGAGTTTGCGACAATGTTAACAAATGATTCCTTCAAAGCAGGTTGATGATATAACCTTAGACGGTGCCCATTAACCAGTAACGATGTCTCAGAATTGTTGATGGTGACCAATTGTATAGTCCCATTGTCAAAGACCGTGTCCACTTCGTAAGGACCTAGCCATCTGGTGCAGAGCTTGCCTTAGAAATACTTGAACCTTGAATCATACAAAAGAGCACACTATCCTTTCTGGGACATTTTCTTCTTAATAAACCCATCACGCCATATAGATATTTGCTACTAAATGATCTCTGTCTATTGAATAGAAGCCATCCATTTCTCTTCCAACTCATTGAGCTGGTTCAATCTTTGTGTCTATGCCATACTTAAGTCCAAATCAACCTGCAATTTTGTTCTGAATGTGTTTATTTTAAACTCTATGTGGAATATAGGATTCTTACCATACACAGTTCATATGGTGAGAAGCCTGTAATATTCCTCCATGTTGTTCTATAAGCCCACAGTACCTTTGGAAGTTTCTCGGCCCAGTTTGTTTGGTGGCTAGCTACTGTCTTTGTTAAGATTCCATCAATTATTTTATTGGTGCTTTCCACATGATCATTTTCGTGTGGGTGATACGATGAATTGATTCTGTGATGAATTCTATAATTTTAAACGAGCTTCTTGATCAAATGTGATGTGAACTGAGGCCCCCCATTTGTCACTATCTCTCTGGGTATCCCGAAGTGAACAAAAATATCTTCAAACAGGAAGTCTGAAACAACCTACTCTGTTGCTATAATTAGTGTTTTTTCTTCAACCCACTTTGTGACATAGTCGGTGCAGACCAATATGTATGATTTTTGCTACGATGAAGGATTAATTGGCCCCAAAAAGTCTAGGGCCCATTTCTCAAATGGTTCTATCACTATCTGAGGCTGTAACAGCATCTCATCTGATTTCAGAGGCTGGCCCATCCTTTGGTAGCTATCACATCCCTTCACAAACTTCTTAGCATCCTAGAATACAGTTGGACAGTAGTACCCTGTTGAGAGTACTTTATATCCTATCCTTTTGTCAGTGAAGTGCCCTCCATAGGGTTCCTCATGACAAGCCTTCAAGATATAAAATACCTCATCTTCTCTAACACATCACCTAATCTGAAAATCTGGCCCGATGTGATAGAGATTGCCTTCTAGCCAAGAGTAGGTCGCACTCTGTTGTATAATCTTCCTCCTTTCCTTGGAAGACAAATGGTATGGGAATTTTCCTGTAGCAAGGTAATTGGCTATATCTGCATACCATGGTCAGTGAGTAGAGATGGAAAAAATATATTCATTTGGAAAAGAATCCTCAATGGCAGTACAATCATCACTTATAGTTACTCTAGAAAGAAATCAACAACTACATTATCTTTTTCGGGTTTATCTAGAATATTAATATCAAATTCTTGTAACATAAATAACCATCATGTAACTCTACCATTAGTAACAGTTTTTCTCATCAAAAATCGAATTGCAGCATGGTCAGTGTGTACAAATACTTGATACTTGATGATGTAGTGCCGAAATTTGTTGATAGCATGCACTACTGCTACGAAGTCCTTCTTAGTAACATTGTAGTTGAGTTTTTCTGGAGTTAAGTTCTTACTGATGTAATAAATGGCTTAAGGTTTCTTCTCCTCTAGTTGCCCCAAAACATCACCCGCACCTATGTTACATGTGTCTGTAGCGATATGAAATGGAAATCTCCAGTTTGGTCCTCACAAAACAGGTGTTGTTGTTACACAGTTCTTTAACTTCAAGAAGTATTTCTCACACTTCCCTATCCACAAAAATTTCGCGTCTTTCACAAGCAGTGAAAAAAGAGGAAATGCAATCTTTGAAAAGTTCTCTATAAATCTCCTATAGTATCCTACATGTCCCAAAAAACTACGTACCTCTTTTACAGTCTTAGGGGTCAGGATTTTTGAGATTACCTCAATTTTTGTAGGATCTACCTTGATTCCATCTGCTGAAATTCAATGTCCCAACACAATTCCCTCGATCATCATCATGTGACATTTCTCCGTGATCAAAGAAACATTAGTTTGTTCACAATGTTCCAACACTTTTTCCAAGTTAGCTAATGTTGTCTCAAAGGTATCCCCATAGGGTGTAAAATCATCCATAAATATTTCAAGGCAGTCATTCAAAATATCGAAAAAAGTAGCCAATATTGCCCTCTAAAAAGTTGCTGGTGCATTACAGATGCCAAAAGAAGGGACTCTATATGCAAAAGTACCCCATGGGCAGGTGAATTTTTTCTTGTCTTGGTCTTCTAGGGAAATTTTTATTTGATTATAGTCTCTAAACCCATCTAGGAATGAAAAAACAATTTTCCCAGAGAGAGTATCCAGGACTTGATCAATAAATGGTAAAGGAAAATGGTCCTTCTGAGTAGCCTTGTTAAGCTCTCTATAGTCTACACAGACTCTCCATTTTTCATTCCTTTTCAGAACTATAACAAGTGGAGACTCCCACTGGCTATCAAAAATTGGGTAGATGAAATTAGCATTAAAAAGTTTCTGCAATTCTTCTTTCACTATCTCCTTAAGTGTGGGGTAGATGAAATTAGCATTAAGGAGTTTCTGCAATTCTTCTTTCACTATCTCCTTAAGTGTGGGGTTCATTCAGCGTTGCGGTTGTCTAATCGGTTTGCAGTCCTCTTTAAGATAAATGTGGTGAGTGCATAGGCCAGGATGGATTCCTTTCATATCCGTATAGTCTCATGCAAATGCCTTTTTTATTTCTGTAACAGCTATATCAGCAATATGTTTTGTTCAGCTGTCAGGTTAGGATTGATGTTTAAACGTTTCCCAGGTTCGATTTCAACAAAACTACTGATAGTATGCGGAGTGGTTTTAAAATTTTCAATAATTGCATCATCTACATCATCTTATTCTCCCAGATCTCTAATGGAGGAAACAAATATTGAATTACTAATAAAAACATTAATGATATCGTCCTCTACTTCATCCTTAAAGTATTGTGCTTTTCCAAACGTGAGAAGAGGTAGGAAAATATCAAATTTAGGTTCAAATTCATTCCACCAAGGACTACTCAAATCCATATGAGGTTTTGCTGGGGGATAAAGATTCAGGTTCTGAGTGGCCTGCCCATCTGAGATCACCATAGATCCATACCTACATCCGATATATGCATCTGTAGTGGCCAGCCACGACCTTCCCAAGATTAAAGGTGTTAGGATTCAGTAATTTGTTAGATTGGTGAGAAAAAATGAACAGGGGTAATATCAGACCAGTCTTTGGATTCCTAGAACCTAGCCTTCCTAGACTCAGAGAGGGCTCTCTCTATTTTGTGCACATAATGTGAACTTGTTTGCTTTTAGTGTTTGATTTTAGGCTATTTGTTAAGCTTAGGGTTTTTTTGTTTGTTTTGGTTGGGTATATGATCAAGTAGAATATATGGAGTGAGAAAATATTCAAGTCATTGGGCTATGGAGTCTATAAAATGTCTTGGAAAGTTAAACAATGAATCAGGGTGCATTACAGGGAAAATCTAACATGGTCAAATTGATTTTCAAGTTTTGTGTGAGATAAAATGAACATCAAGTTTGTGAACAAAGTAGGGAAAAGGGTAGCTAAGAATCCTTTGTCAAATACTTTAACAAGAAGGGCCTTTAACACTATTCAGCATAAAGAAGTAATCATAAGACAGGACAAACCAATAACTCTTTGATTAAACTCAAGAAAATAAGCATTTAAGAAAAACAATCGAGTGAAATATAGAAGGCAAGAAAATTATTTAACTTCTAGTGATTTCACCTTCAAGGTTAGAAAACATTTAAGATAGAAATATAACATAGATCAAAGAAGAGGGAACTCCTAAACATCATTTATCATAGCCATAAAGACCCCCAAAGAAACCTTTCAAGAATGGAGAAAAGGTATGATCAAAACATAGCCTCCTTGGAAAAACCTAATTAGTGATACTTCAAAGAAAGATAACCATAAAACATCTTTGATATCTATTGTATTGAATCATTCATAAGATAAACAAGCTTGACTAGGTCTAGAGAGTAACTAATAATCCTCTAAACTGACCTAGCAGAGGAAAACATAGAGGTAGTGAAGAAAAAATAGAGCTAAGGTGCCTCTGAAAAACATTTCTTAGTATAAAACCTTTGTCCTACTGCAATATAGAATGATATAACAAAATGATACATAAGAAAACAAGAACTGAATAGAAGCAAATCACCATTAACCATGCTCGGGGATCCCGCAAGAAAGCTTTTTCCATCATCAATCAAAACAAGCCATCCACAAATTCCACAACACCAATTTCTCTTCAATCTCCAAAAATCTATGTATTGCTCCCAAGAGTCATCAAATGACAACATTTTAAAATAAGGCCCTCATGCTCTATTTATCTAGCAAAGGAGGGAAAAAACCCTAAATAGGGTTTGAAAATTTTAAAAACAACCATAAATGTCATTTTTGTCTAAGAGACCATGCAAGGCCCAAGACACAAAATATCTCATGAAATAAATGCAAAAGTAACTCTTAGCACCTAACCTTGGAGTGATTTTCCCCAAAAAACACTAAAATATCATTTTTTCATAACTGAGTGTCTTTTGTTGACTTTTACACATTATAGGCGCATCAATGAGGTCTGAAGGCATAGCGCATGCATAGGAAAACTGGGTCCACTTGCAGCCAAGTTTTGATGGCCTTCTCGACGTCGGAATTGGCTTCGTGATGGCTCGTTGGAAAGCCTATCGAGTCTACTTTCCAAAAATACCTTTTTGTTTCTGATTGGGCTCCATTAACTAGTTCAAAAAATAAATCTCCCAAGGCTGTGCAAGGTGAAGCACCAACCCTAAGAACATGACAGAAAGGTGAAAATTGGGATGTTTTTGGGCCTTTTGGAGGACCAAATCATCTCCAAACGACTTGAAATTTGGTGAGCATGCTGTACTTGAGCTGAGGTTTCCAAAAATGTAAATTTTTCCTACTGAGGATGTTAGTAGGAAAATCGTAGGGCCAAGGGTGCTGCGCTTTTGGCCCTAAAAAACAGTCAAAATTTCACAAGTGCAAAAATAATGGTTCTTAAACTCCTGTGGTTGCTTTTGTTATTTGCAGAAACCAAATCATCCACAATACCATAAAACAGTTGTCGACGTTTCGAATCCTCACGTGGGTCCATCTTCTGGACGAGAAATGAATTAAGGAAGAAAGAAGGTCGCAAGAAGTCAAGGTATAAATGGTGAAGGCTAATGAAGATGAAAAGAGGAGCCGACACTAAGTCATGCTAATTAAAAAAAAAATTAATGTTTTAATAATTTAATTAAAAAAAAAAATTATTTAAAAAAAAAAAATTAATTAAAATTTTTAATCAAATTAATCTCTAATTCTGTAAAGCTTAATATGATAAATAATTAAAAAGTTTTAATAAATAATTAAAATTCTTATTTAATTATTATTAATGAATTAATTCTAATTCTAATGAAAAATCCTTAAATAATCTCACATCTATTTTAGATGTGAGATTATTTTAGGATTTTTTGTTAGAATTAGAATTAATTCATTAATAATAATTAAATAAGAATTTTATTAAAGCATCAGGTTTTTAGGAAGAAAACCCATACTGAAAGCTACCTTCACGCTGATTCTTACCATCACCCTACTCAAAAATTTGGTAACCTCAACACTCTTACTGTAAGAGCCCTGAGAATATCAGACGAGGAGCACTTGGAGGAAGAAATCTCTCAACTTACTCATGTTTTCCTAGGTTTAGGTTATAAGGAAAGGGAAATTAGGAAAGCCATAAATAGAGGGAAAAATGCTGTCATGTCCAAGAAGTGCCAGGACCCTCAAGAGAGGGGTGGAAAGGTTTTTTTGCCTTATATCAGGGGTGTGACAAATAAGATTTCTAGGGTTTTGTGGAAGAGCAACATTTTTGCACAATTCTTAGTAGTAGGCACCATTAGACAAAAGATGCGCTCAGTTAAAGATAGCATTAGTGAGGGTCATCTCAAAGGTGTTTACAAGATTGACTGTTCTTGTGGGAAGTGTTATATTTTTGAAACGGGGTGCTCTCTGCATAAGCGCCTGAAAGAGCATGGTGCTGATATTAAATATGAACGATCACGAACCTCGGATCTTGCTGATCACTCCTCAAAAACAAAACATCACTTGCGCCTTGAGGATGCTAGAATTATTGCAAGGGAGAAACACCATTAGAGACGTAAGATTAGAGAAGCGTTGGAGATTATAAAATACCTGCACAACATCAACAGGAATGGAGGTTACGAGATTAGTGATAGTTGGCGACCGCTTATTAGACAGATTTTCTCCCTAGGTTCGTTCTCTTCCAAGGTATAATGTTGTAGGTATTCTTCTCCCTCCTTTTAGTTTTCTGGTTTAGGGTCGTGGTAGCTCAGAAAATTTTATTATGCCACTTACTCATAATAATTAATTTCATTAATTAATTATTATTTACTATGAGTAAAGAAAAATTAAAAATTAATGGTTCTCATTTTTAGTAAAATTAAAAATCTTGTTAGTAAATTATTAGTAAATTATGCCACTTACTCATAATATTTAATTTCATTAATTAATTTTTATTCTATTAATAAAAATTAATTAATTATTTTTTATTATGAGTAAAGGAAAATTAAAAATTAATGGTGCTCATTATTACGTTTTAGTATTACTATTTATTAGGAATTAATTATTTTAAGGATTAATTGATTAATAATTAATTTTAGAATCAAAATTTATTAGGAATTAATTAAAATAAAAAAATTTAATGGTTGGTATTTTATTAGAGTTAACTAATAAGATTTGATTAAAACTCATTTAGTAACATATATTTAGATAAAATTAAAAATCTTGTTATTTTCCTCTCATGAATAATACTTAGACAAAAATTGAATCTATAATAGATGTGAGATTATTTTAGGATTTTTTGTTAGAATTGGAATTAATTCATTAATAATAATTAAATAAGACTTTTAATTATTCATTAAAACTTTTTAATTATTTATCATACTAAGCTTTAGAGAATTAGAGATTAATTTGATTAAAAATTTTAATTAAAAATTTTTTAAAAACCAAATTTTTTTTTTAATTAAATTATTAAAATATTGATTTTTTTTAACTAGCATGACTTAGTGTCGGCTCCTCTTTTCATCTTCATTAGCCTTCACCATTTATACCTTGACTTCTTGCAACCTTCTTTCTTCCTTAATTCATTTCTCATCCCGAAGATGGATCCACGTGAGGATTCGAAACATTGACAACTGTTTTATGGTACTGTGGATGATCCAGTTTCTGCAAATAACAAGTGCAGAAATGTGCCCAAATTTGGATTTTTTTTCAGTTGATTATGCTTGGGAGATTGGTAGGGGATGAATCATGATGTTTACCAAGTTTTATTTGTCTTTAAGCCTCATTGGTTCCATCATGCCCTCCATAGGCCTAATTTCCTTCACTGCACTTTCTTCATCGTTCTTTTCTTCATCACTGCCTTTTGCATTATCTTCTGCATTGCTTTTTGTTTCATCATTTCCCTCACTATTATCTACTTCAATGCTTTCTATATTATTGGTCTTTGTTTCATTCCTCATTTGCACCTGACCTTCTCCTTCACTGCCTTTAGCACTGCTCTCTAACTTGTTATGATCCTTACTATTTTCTGTCTCAATGACCTCTCCTTCATGGCTTGCAACATCCTCACTATCTTTGTTGACAACATGATCATCATTTTTTTCTTCTTTACCTTGACTACTAGGTGTTCCATCATTATTATTTTCATTTCTATTTGCCTATTTACTGATTTCCACACTGCCTTTGTCACCACTGCTTTCTTCATGATTTGTGCTCTCTGCCTTATTTGCCTCTCAATATCATCAATGCTTCCTTTATTGCTTGATTTCTTATTTCTATATCCCTTATCAACATTTGATAAACTCTGCTTTTGACATCCTGGGACTTTATGTGAAACTGATATGAAGGAGGGTATGATAAAATAGGAGTCTTCTTTTGAATGAGAAGGGTGAGTGTATAGGTATATGTATATTAGGCTGAGTGAGAGGAAAAAAACTTTGATGACAATCCCTGACTATGTAATTACCCTTGTTTCAACTGATATACTTCATATGCATATAGAGAAACGACAAATAGTGACCTCAAGGTTCTAAAAATAAGGATTTTTGACCTTAAGGTTTCATTATTTTAATCAAATGGTGACAAAATACTTGGGGAGGAGTTGATGACCTGCAACTACCTCTACTAGTACTTGGAGAAGCCTTAGAGGAAGTTTTGAAGAATTTTGAAGGCTTAGTTTGCTTGGAGGGACTCCTTGGTCAAACGCATAGTGCCTGCCTGGCGTCTCAGGTGAGTCGGGTGGCTTGAACGCACAATGCCTGCACGGGCCTGTCGGACTTGTCAAGCTGGCCTTAACGCGCAGCGCCGGTTTCTGAAGGTGCAACAGATTTTTGCAGATATAATTTAGAGGCCTTCTCGGTGTCCACATTGGGCCCATGATAGCTCTTTGGAAATATTATTCTGTCTACTTTCCAAATATACCTTCTTTTCTCTTATTGGATTTGATTTGACCTATCAAACGTTGATTCTCCCGAGACTGGTCAAAACCTGTTGAATGATGGTGCAGAAATGCAGAGTGCTAGTGCAGACAATGTTTGGAGGTTGTGCTTAACTCCAAATTGAGCTCATGATAGATCATTGGAAATATATTCTAGTATAATTTCTAAATATACCTCGTTTTCTCTAATTAGAGTTGATTTGACCTGTCAAAAGTTGATTCTCCCAAGACTGGTCAAAAAGTCCTGAATGATGGTGCAGAAATGTAGAGTGATGGTGTAGACAAATTTTGGAGGCCTTCCTCAACTCCAAATGTAGCTCATGATAGCTCATTAGAAATCCCTTCAAGTACAGTTTTCATTTGACTCATCAAGAAAGTCATTTGGACACTCTAGCTATGAGAAAAATTTATTTTCTCAAGGTCACTCCAGAAGTGCAGCAATTCTCCCGTGACACCTGTAATTTTCAAATTGCTCTAAAACCATGACACCTGTGTAAAATCTACAAGATTTTGTTATTTGTGGACCTATTATGGACAAAAAAATCTCTCACTTTTGTCAAATTCACCTCTTTGTTTTCATAAACATAGTTTGAAGCAAAACTGGCCCTAGGTGTGGAAAATGATGTGTTCTTTGGAATGGCTTCTTTGAAACTAATGGAGGTATGCTATTTATGAGTTTTTATGGCTTCATGATTGCTGATATGACCTACCATATGGATATTCTAACCTTATGCCTCTTTTCCATAGTAAACCCTAGCTCTTTTTGTGAAGCTGATATGAGACGTGAATTGGAATGATGGTGAAAGGCAACTTTTGCAATTGAGTGAGAGGGATGAATGAAGGTGTAGGTGTATGAATGTGAGGGAGAGCTAGAAATGAAGGAAAAACATCAATTACTTGTTATATTTATGCTCTAACAGTAACTTAGCATGACGATTTAGGGTTTTCACTCCCTTAGGGTTTTCCCAATCTCTCTTCACATCAAACCATCAAAATTCATAGGAGGAAAAAGCATGACATCCACCTACCAGTTTTAGAAATTCTCTTGAAAACCCTTTGATGGAAGCTTGGAGGTATTTTTTGAGGTTTTTGGGCATTTTCAGGTGAAGGAGGAGCTTCAAGCGAAAGCACAATGCCTGAATGCAGATTCGGGCCTATCGGGTTGGGAATGCGCAGTGCCTGCACGCGTTTCGGGTATGTCGGGCTTCCCTACCCAATGCATAGCACCTGCCAGAATGCCTCTGCACGAGCCTATTGGGATTCCTGGGAGAACATGCAACGCACCTCTGAAAATAGAGCACTTGCCTCTGAACGCACAGTGCGATGCAAATTTGCACAGGGAATTCCTCCAAACGCTCAGCGCTTGACCCTGAACACGTAGCACCGCCTTGAACGTGCAGCGCCACAAAATTTTGCCCAGTTTGACTTAAAAACTCAAATTTATTCATTTTTTGAAAACTTCAACTCTCTCTAAGTGAACCATGATTGATGAGAAGTGTTCACTGAATTATATGGGCTTGTGAATTGATTTTTAACCTTTGATAAACTATTTTCTGAGGTTTTAAGCCTTTTTTCTCTTTTATTGACATCTCTTTATGCCATTGCATGCAGGTTGATGAAGTGATGAATTTTGATCTTTCTTTTGGTCAAGGAGGCATGATATGTTGCTTTTGAAACCTCTGTGATGATTTCACACAACATCATCTTCACTTTCTTGATCATTTTTTTGCTTGCAGCATGGAGTTGAACTCACCTTTCTTGCTTATTTAGGAATGACGACCTTTTAAATACCTTTGAGAGGTTTTCTCACAGCAGTATTTTCAAAAACTTATTTTGTCTGCACCATGGAGTTTTAAATCCTCTGATGCTTGGCAGGTGACTGAAAACCTTGGCTTTATCCTTCTCACTAATACTCTTTCATCTTTGCCCTGCAAGTTTTGCTTGAGTCACTTTGGCAAAATTTGGAATGCCTACACACACCAGCAGCTTCTAAATATTCCTCTGCTCCCATTTCTGCAATTTATCAGTGTCTTGGCATACTGCTAGACCTTCAAGCTGAAAACCCTAATTCTCCTACAAGGCCAAGTGTTTTTTTCTCTCCTTTGCTGCAAGATATCATCCTTTAGGCACAAACCACTTACCTCATCAATTTCTTCTATTGATTGACCTCTTAACACTTCTGAAAAAGTGTCAAGATTTTCCATTACCTCATGTGCAGTCCTTGGAAATGAATGGTATTCTTCTTGGGGAATGATGACCTTGAACCATGCAAAACCCTAAATGACCTAGTGGGGGGTTTTTGACCATGATATTTGATTGAAAGCTGGTTTGGAGGCTTCAAGTGTTAAAAAAAAAACAGATTTTTTGACAAATTGATGTATTGATGATCCAAAATCCATTGTACTTGATTTATCTAAAGAGCCTATGGAGATATTTTTTAGACCATCAATGCTTGAGGCACCTGGTGAACATGAGCATGAGTAGGCTGCTTGGAAATCCTAGATGGAAAGTGGAGTGGTGAGGCAAAGGAAAAACAGAGTACTGAGGTTAGGGGTGGGAAAATAGGATAGAGATGAGTGGCATGAGCCCATGAGGGGTATTTTAGGAATGGTATTCTAACGATGGAATGGCAGAGTAAAATAGTGAAAAAATTGGTTTAAGGAATATGAAGGCAGTGAGATTTCTAAAACTCACAATGTTCAGGAATCTTGTTTTTAGAAATATAGGAAAGATATTTACTCATTTAGAAATGGAAAAAATTATCGATGACTAACAGTGGGTCCACTTGGGGAGGGAAGCTCCTTTTTAGGAGGTGTACAAAAACTTCAGATATCAAATCTCTGACTTTATGAAGACCAGTGCCTTATCCATTGGGCAGATTTTTCTTCTTTCATTTACTGATGTTTCTCTTGAAGCTATGATCTCAATAATCTGAAAGACATGATTGCTTCAACCTCATCTCTACATACCCATCATACCTTTTCCTATCATTTTTTCTTCTTGTGGGTGCACTTGTACTGGCAAACCCTTGACATTATTTTTTATTTTGAAAGCAAAACAAACTATCTACTTGTACCCTTATCACTTCCAAGAGTTCAGATTATGCTATTGAACTCTTTTATTCTTAACCTAGACTATTCATCTGTCAAGATTAGGCTGTTTGACAGACTTCATTCTCTAGTATATTGACATGAAATTGAAACTATGATCAAAACCAGGATTAAAAAATCTGATTTACCATGGGCTGTGGCATTGGGACAAGCTGCACACAGACATTATTTTTTTACAAACAAAACTAGAAAGTATGAGGATTGTGTTTTACCATTTTCTAGGTATCCCCATTTTTCTCTTTCGTTCAGATTTGAGCATTAAGAACCAACATTTTTCTTCCTAATCTATTCCTACCGACAAGTAAAGCTTAAATGATTTGACAAGCCTTCATTCACTAACCTATTAGCAGAAATTTCAAACATGTTCAGCCATGATTAGGCTAGATGACTTGTAATATCCCAAATCTGGAATGGCTAGCAATCCATGGCTAGAAAACGAATTTTCCAGAAATGGAGGCAGCAGGATTTGATACCAAGACCTGGATCCCTTATACCAATGTGTCTAATACCAAAATCCAAGAGTTGGGACCAAAGAAATTCTTCTAGGGTGGTGAGACAAGCCTCCCACACCTAGTCCCCTGCAGAAATTGCCCAGTGAAAGGGCTACAACAATGCATGCACAAGACTTGGAGCATCAACATTATACAAACACACCAATAGAACAACAGTGACATTTATCTCATAGACATTTTAATGAAATCCATATCCATCTCATTATATAATAGCAGCAACAATTGAATACAAGATCATGAGGGAAATGTTACTCAAGACAAGAAAAACCCTGCCTCAAAATATTGTTGCACAAGTGTGCCCAAGCTAGGACTGTGTAGTTATATGAAGACACTGCAACATGTATAATGGAAATATAATGATATATCAATGATATCTCAAGAAATGAGGGGGAGCAAGTGCTCAACCCCTGAAAACAATAGTACAACAATCCTTAGAAGGATTGGCTACAATACATGTACAAAGTGGGAAAATACAATAATGTCGGAGTTGCTGGGTGGCAGTAGCAACTCATAAACAAAATAGAAGGAGATGGATGAATATGATTTGCAATCTAAAACAACCTCCTCCAATGGATCTCTAAATTGAAAGGCTGATCCCTTCACCAAATATTTCCCCTCCAATCAATCTTGTAGTCCCTCACTGCAAATACACCATGAGAATAATGCAGTTTATGAGATATAATGCACTGTAGGTGAGCTAGAAAGCGTTGGCCTAATGCCAAGATCTGAAAAATATGCCCAAGAACACTCCTCAATGATCTCCCAATGAAATGGAGATCCCCTCCTCTGAAAATCAATCTCCGGAGTGGTGTTGTGGAACCCTCCCCTGCAACACCCAGCAACACAACCTAGCCACCAATGGAGACTGCGCTGTAGCTAAATGAAATGCTTTGGCCTCAAGCCTAGATATGGGAATAATCAAGTACAATCCCTCAAGAGGTATCTCAAGAAGGAGAGGAAATCCTAAACATGAATTCCCTTGGCAATTCTGTTAAACAGTAAGAAGATGCTCCAAGTCTAAACAAACATGAAAATATATAATCCATAACATGTCAAACAATGGTTGCCTTGCCTTCCCCTTATACAATTGTGAGTTCCCTTTCCATGGGTCCCACTAATTAGGGTTTGTCTTCTCAAGTAATCTTCCCTCCTCTTTCTCCGCGCTATCCCACAATGTGCTCTCCACCTCATACCCCTGCACTGTTTGACTTGGTCAAACTTAACCTAGTCATCCTACAAAATTCCCTTTTCACACATGGAGGTGTGAAATCAAACTCCAAAAGTGATCCTCCTTCATGATAAGAGTATTTTTATTCCCTATAGATAAAATGAATGGGTCTCCTACCCATTTTATTCATATCCTAAGTGCAAATGTCAAAACTTAATATTCCACAAAATTTGGAATATTACATGACTGAACAAGACTCTTTTTCTTAACCAACAGTGGAATTTAGGCTTGCACACTTTCAGCAGTACTCTTTTTTGGGTATGGGGTTGTACTTATTCTTTTTTTGCCCTCTTTTTCTTTATTTTTTTCTCTATTTTGTGTTTTTATTTTTCAAAACAATCTAAAACTAAAAGGATGCTCAAAGGCTGAGCTTATTTGCGCCTATCTATCCTAATATAACTTTACAAATGATGTACATTCATTTTGTGAACTCACTTTTCCAATATAATCACTCAAGCAAATGATTCCATGATTGATATTTTTTCAGCTATTTGAGTGTGCTGAAAAAATAGAAAAGCCACTTACACCTCACTTGTTTTTGAACAGTAGTGCCTACAATATTCTTTAAACCTTGCAACAAACTTTTTTTGACATATTTCACTCCCTCCTCCAATGTTTCTAAGAAAACAACAAAGGGATCTTGGAATAATACCTGACTTAGAGGATTTGAAAAATAGACTTTATTCAAGACTACTTCTTCTTTCACTTGGCTATGCTTGGGGTTATTTTGAACCAGAAACCCCATCTCTTCCTCGTGATCATCTATGCTGGCAACCTCATCATATATTGCAACTTTATCCTCCGAAAAAACTGATGTACTATGATTTAGTAATATAAAATATGTGTGAAGGTTATCATGTTGATGAGCAAGAGCAGTATTTAGCAATAAATATTCTTGGGAAGGAAGAAGAAAAACTCTTCTGTGATTATCAACTTCTAAGCCTTCATCTGCAATTTGAAATTCAATGGGACTTGGTGGCTAAAAATATAGAGTTAAGGAAGATTCTATGTCACCAATGATTTCCTCAACCATCTCAGGAAAAGGCTCCTCGTAGAAAACTTGCTCAAGAAGTCCATTATCTTCCCCAATCTCAACGTCAAAACTGAAAGACTGTTAATTTCCAATCACATAAAAATTATTTTTGATGGACTGAAATGAATTAGAACAAAGAGGTAGAGATGCTTCACTTACTTCCAAATTTTCTAGACTTTCCTCATTAGTGTCATAGTGGGCATGTATTGGCTTATTTCTGTTTTGATGAAACTGAACTTCCTTCCACAAACCAGCTACTGATTTCTCTACAAGATTAGCTTCTATTTGGAGAACATGACCATCATCATATTGATCAAACTTTGGAAAGTGATAAAAATAAGTAATTTCACCAATCAAGCATATTGGATTATCAGATTTTTTTTCTTAAAATTTATTTAGACATCCATGTTCTGATCTATGGTAGCTAGGATTAGCATGAGGAAGAATAGAAATGTTCTTCTCAGTTGTAGTTTTAAAGGCTGGCTACATGCTTATAATTTGATATATTTCCTCTTCAGCTAAAAGAGGAGGAATATTTCTCTTTCTGTGGACAAAACCATGATTTTTATCTTCCCTTTGTGATTGATCACAAGGCTGAAGGTTTTCTTTCTATTGTGAAGGATGATTCTGAGGCCGAATGTCTTTTTGAGCCTCACCTAGAAGAGATGGTAGTCATTGTTTGTGCCTTTATAGAGATCTTGAAGATCTTCCTTTACTTCCTGATTGATTTCGTCCTCAACCAACTCTTATTGGTTGTCATGATACTTATGTTGAGTATGAAATGCATGAATTTCCTCTAATAGATATTCAGGATGCCAATTTCCTAAATCTTCATCAATGTTTACAAGGTATTGTATGAGCTCTTCAGATTGATCAAAAAAATTTTCAGCTAATGATAGAGATGGAAAATATTCTTTATGATGTTCATAAAATACCTTGTGGAAATCCTTCAAAGAAAACAAGGTGCCAGGGTCCAAGCCTTCATACCATTCCCTTGTTGTAATGTTCCTTTTTCAGAAAAATTGTCAATCGACAAGCAAATCTATTCCAGAGATATACTGAAGGGGCATTTACTGGATTTGTCACCTTCATAAAGAAGGATTAGCTTCAGAGTCTTCTTGGCCCACTATCAGACTCTGTCTATAGAGTGTTGTCAAGGGACAATATCCCCAAGAGGTAAATACAACAAGATTGGGAATCTTGCAAGATAACCCAAAAGTGTAGCTACAGCAATATAAAGACATAAACTGGAAATAACAGTGAATAAACATTATGCCAAAATGTGTGAAAACCCTTGAGCCATTTTATTATGAAATAATAGCAGCAAAATTATACAATTAATTTCAAAAGAACAAGGCAAGAAGCCTTCCATGAAAACACATGCCATAATACAAAATTCTACCCCATAGCAGGATGCCCATGAATAGGAACTACACAGTCACATGAGGGAGACTACTACATTGAGTGCAAAAATCATAGCATATGCATATATATGGCTCATACATCATTGGGAGAGAATATATAAGCTCCCAATCGCTACCTCAAGTCAATCCTGGAAGGATTGGCTGAAATATGCAAAACTGTTGAAATGTCAGAGTTGCTGGGTAGCAACAGCAACTCAATACATGGAATGGAATGGAGAAGGCTGAATGGCTGAAGCTGATGAAGAGCCCTTCTCCTTTGGAGATCTAAAGTGCAAGGCTGATCCCTACACCAAGGATCTCACCCTCTGAAATGCCTGTAAAACCCCCACTAAAAATGTGCTCCAACTAGAACGCAGTCTATGAGAGGGCCTGCACTGTAACTAATGGAAGTGGTTGGCCTCCTACCGACGATAGTGGAATAATCTTAGGAACCATCCTCACTAACCTCACGGAAGTAGAGAATCTCCCTCCTCAGAAATATCAGCTCGAAATTGTGTGTAGGAAACCTCCCAGCAACACCCAACAACACTGCACAATATCTGCTGCAGAAACTGTGCTGATGAAGATGGTTGATGCTATGGCCTGAATGCCAGAATATGGAGGATGAGTGAAATCCTTCATGATCTCCTCAAGAAGGAGACAAAATCCTAAACAAGACTCCCTTGTGCCCGAGGGCATTGCAGCTCTGGTGAACAACAAGAGGCAGCAATTTGTCTGAATAGACAAATAATCAAATTATCCAAGATAATCTCAATGGGATGCCTTGCTCCTCTTTTGAACACAATGATGTCTCCACCTTCCTGCCTCTATAATTTTCCTCCCCCATGGAATATTCCTCCACTAAAACTATGCTGTCCCACTTAGTTCTTTCCAACTCATGCCAACGTAGTTTGACTTGGTCAACTGGCCCTTGTCCATTTGCATTTAAACCTCTTTCACACCTGAGGGTGTGAAATCCCACTCCATGATGATCCCTTTTCAAATTTTAAGGGATTTTATTCCTGTTTATTACATGAATGGGTCACTTTACCCACCTTTATTCAAAAAAATGGAAATATGCAACCAAAATGTTCCATTTTAGCTTGAGGCTAAAATTGGGAACATTATAGTCCTCCCCTCCCACATGTTGCTTGCCCCCAAGCAACTGCATAGAGAGAGAAAAATTTGTCCTCCTTATTCTCTTGTGGCCCCCTCATCCATGGTCCTACCATTGCTCAAATATGCTGCAATAAATCTGCCCTCCAATGCTCTCTCCTAAGTATGCAAACTGAAAATGATGCTCCTCATGGAAAGATAGAAGGTATAGTGGAATCATTTCCACTGGAATGTGGCCTCCTTAAGGTAGGAGTGATAATATGCATGGGATAATTCTTCTCCCAATGATTATCCTCTCATCCATGCTATCATCCAAATGAAAATCTCAACCCCCGGTTTCTGCAATGTGTTGGGGCTGAATGGAGAGTGTGCTTGTGCTTCTCAAGATGGCTCTCTTTCCATTTGAAGTGTTCATGGGGCTGCCTCTATCCTTGGGATGAAATAGTATGGCCTCCAATAATGGCCCAAGCTACCCGATCATGAATATCAGCCATGAAATGCTTCTGCAAATTCTCCAAGTAGTCCCTCCCACAAGAAGGTACAAGTAGCAATGTGGCAATCATGGTTTTCCCATGGTATCTCCTGCAACATAAAACATGTATAATGGGGAGAATCTTGCTCCCAATGGGTTATACATACAATTGTCTCCAAATAATTCTCCTCAATAGATATACAACATCAGAAATATATAAGGAGCAATATGCAATAGAAACAAGATGTCGGATGACAACCGGAGAGTGGTTCCAAATCCTACTCATGGAACCTGCGCAGTGCCTCCTTGGCCTGCCTCAAAATCAAAAGTAACAAGTGTTGTACTAGCCACTTTTTTTCCACCACAACATATCCTCATAAAATGAAACATGAAATCACAATTTGGTGCCAATGGTGCACACCAGAAGCATGTGGCTACCCCCACAACCATCACAAAATTAGCCAAAATCAAGGCTACAAGTAGCTGCAAGTACATCATATCAAATGAAAAAAGGTATGATCCTCCTTGAGAAAATAGGCTTCTCATATGAAGTAAAGAGGTACAAAATGGGAAATGATACCTTCTCTACCATGTACTTGAGACCTTGAGCTAAAATGGCTCATCTGAATGCTCTCCCTCCCCTCTAGTGAGGAAGGGAATGGTTGTGCCAACCTCTCCAAAATCATCCAGGTTCCTCATCTAAACATATTCTGATGTAGATCATACTATATGCACTCCCAAGTGAACTCCTCTAGCAAAGAAAAGTATGCATCCAAGTGCATAGCTAGGAATTCCTCATGTGCTGCATGCAATAGTTTCTCCTTGAGACTAGAAACTCTAGTCAAAAAGAGTCTGCCATGATGATAGATGATCATATCATCCACTAAGTATTTTCCATCTCCATAAAGGCCATCCAGGAATCATGCATGCATCAAGATCCTGGGGAATACTCAACCAAAGTTGAGTCCTCCATCCTAGATCAATCCTCCACATAGACAGTGCTGGTGTTCTACAATATGGTGCTCCATCACACTGCTTCTTGCTACCTTGACATCCCCTCTTGCCAAAGTCATCCTCCAAGTTTCTGCCATGCCCACCATGCAGCTACTCATGCTCAAATAGAAATTATGCTCTCTGAAAATGAACCTCCCATGAGAGACTATCACCTCCAAAGAATCTCTCGATCCTGGGCAATGTAAGCATCAGTGGCCTCCATATACTCAAATGCATGAAAGATTCCTCCCTAAAAAGGAAGTATCATCTCTATCACTAAATATATGGAGCAATCATTCTACATCATGAAGATGCAATCCTCCATCCCTGTAGCAAAATCTGTCAACGCAATATGACTGATGAGATTGGGTGATGCTGAAAATGAGAGAGTGTCTCCCTCCTCCTTGAATTTATCCCAAACTCTCTGTGCTATGCTGAAATATCCCAAGGTTTCCACCCTCCTGAAATCAAGGTGTGAGGCCCCCAAATATGGAGCATCCAACCTCCTCTCCTGATCTAGTGGTCTCCTTGGTGCAATGTCTCCATGCAGTGAGACACCATCATCAAGAGATGACTGAATGTATGAATGGAGAAAACCCTCCATGCTTCCACTGCACAATACAATAATCATCTTAGGTGCATCAACCTCATAAAATAGACAGGGTGTGTTCTCCTCATCACATGATGCTGATCATTCTCCCTATCTCCTCCTTCTATCTCCATAGCTCTGCACCCTACTACCAATGGCACAGATGTATCATGAGTTTTGCCTTGATCTCTACATGGGAGATCCTGGGGAATTCTTGCAAAGACACAAGGATCCCTCTATGTGGAACAAGAGCTCCTCTTTCCTATGCATGAGGCACTGGATCAACTCTAGCTATACCAGCGCAGTTTCCCTCCTCCTTATCAACATGTAGGGGTAACTTCTCCCAAAATTTGATCTCCTTTTGAAAAAGAGACCTCCATGCTCTCTTGTGCAAGAATATGAGATGGATACCTTGCATTCAACAAGGTATGATGCAAAATGCCAGCCTTCTCAACAATATCCTAAAGTGGATTTGAGTTTATGTTTCCTCCCTTCACATGAAAGATCTTGGTTTGTTTCTTTGCATGTGTTTCAGATTTTATCCCACCAAATATTTCCACCATTGCTTCAATGAATCTGAAATAGGAAGAAGTATTTGTATTCTAAAGAACATGAATCAAATATCCACCATGCATAGGTCTTACCTCTAAAGTGTAGCGCTGCAAATCTGATAACACCTCCTTGGAAACTTTGTGCTGCTGCAACATGGTCTTCAAATCCTCTACCCATGCTTTGGCTGAACATGTAGGTGAATTTTTTTAAGTAGATAGAACAAATCTATCTTTTTTCTAGCTCCCCTTCACCTTAGACTTGGAAAAATCCATGAAATTGAGATGATCTCTGAATGCCGGAGTTTGAGACTCATACTCCCTCTGAAAATATCCAAGATTTTTCCTCTTGATCACCTCTCCTTCTTTCCCATATTTTCCATGAAAAAGCTACACATGTGACTATGCTGTGCATCAAAGGATGTGACTGCATGCTCACATCCCTCATCAAAAACCCTATATTTTGTTTCTGCTTCAAACCCTTGCGGAGATTCTTCAAATCTCTCCCTTCTCTTTTGCTTGTGGCTCCCATGAAAGCCCTAGGTGGATTTAGGGAGAAGCTTGGCTAGCTCATCTCCTTTTTCTTCTCCACAAAGTGGAGTCTCCTCTTCTTATTAGATGGCATCTTGGCTGAAGATCCATAGGGTGAGCCAAGATTATGCTCTGATACCACTGTAATGTTCCTTTTTCAGAAACATTGTCAATCGATAAGCAAATCTATTCCAGAGATAGACTAAATGGGCATTTACTAGATTTGTCACCTTCATAAAGAAGGATGAGCTCCAGAGGCTTCCTGGCCGACTATCAAACTCTGTCTATAGAGTGTTTTCAAGGGACAATATCCCCAAGAGGGAAATACAACAAGATTGGGAATCTTGCAAGATAACCCAAAAATGCAGCTATAGCAATATAAAGACATAAACTGGAAATAACAGTGAATAAAAATTATGCCAAAATATGTGAAAACCCTTGAGCCATTTTATTATGAAATAATAGCAGCAAAATTATACAATGAATTTCAAAAGAATAAGGCAAGAAGCCTTCCATGAATACACTTGCCATAATACAAAATGCTACTCCATAGCAAGATGCCCATGAATAGGAACTGTGCAGTCACATGAGGGAGAATGCTACACTGAGTGAAAAAAATCATAGGATTTGCATAGATATGGCTCATACATCATTGGGAGAGAAGATCTAAGCTCCCAATCACTACCTCAAGTCAATCTTAGAAGGATTGGTTGAAATATGCAAAACTGCTGAAATGCCAGAGTTGTTGGGTAGCAGTAGCAACTCAATACATGGAATGGAATGGAGAAGGCTGAATGGCTGAAGCTGATGAAGAGCCCTTCTCCTCTGGAGATCTAAAGTGCAAATCTGATCCCTACACCAAAGATCTCACCCTCTGAAATGCCTGCAAAACCCTCACTGCAAATGTGCTCTAACTAGAACGCACTCAATGAGAGGGCTTGCACTGTAACTGATGGAAGTGGTTGCCAATGATAGTGGAATAAGCTCAGGAGCCATCCTCAATAACCTCCCAGAAGTAGAGAACTTCCCTCCTCAGAAATATCAACTCGAAATGGTGTGTAGGAAACCTCCCAGCAACACCCAACAACACTGCACAATATTTGCTGTAGAAACTGCGCTGATGAAGATGGATGATGCTATGGCCTGAATGCTGAAATATGGAGGATGAGTGCAATCCCTCATGAGCTCCTCAAGAAGGAGAGGGAATCCTAAGCAGGACTCCCTCATGCCCTAGGGAATTGCAGCTCTGCTGAACAGCAAGAGGCGGAAATTTGTCTGAATAGACAAATAATCAAATGATCCAAGATAATCTCAATGGGCTGCCTTGCTCCTCTTCTTTACACAACGAAGTCTCCACCTTCCTTCCTCTAGAATTTTCCTCCCCCATGGAATATTCCTCCACTAAAACTGTGTTGTCCCACTTAGTGCTTTCCAACTCATGCCAGCGCAGTTTGACTTGGTCAACTAGGCCTTGTCCATTTGCATTTTAACCTCTTTCACACATGAGGGTGTGAAATTTCGCTCCATGATGATCCCTTTTCACATTGTAAGGGATTTTATTCCTGTTTAGTACATGAATGGGTCACTTTACCCACTTTTATTCAACAAAATGGAAATATGCAACTATAGTGTTCCATTTTAGCTTGAGGCTAAAATTGGGAACATTACACTTGCCTTACCCTCTAATGTTGCCATAAACATTTTCATGAGGCAGTCCTCGTGCCATTCAACTTTTAACCTCCATAAATTTATATGAAATTTGATGAGATGTAACGAGGGGTCATAAACTTTTTCATCTTGAAATATAGGTAGGTTTTTTATCCAATTTATTTGAGGCATTTTGTGTGGGAATCCAGGGATATGATCTCTACTCATTGGGGCATATCTTCGTTGTATTCTTGGATCGATGTTTGTAAATCAGAAAGGGGTCATTGTATCTTTTCAACCTATCTAGAATTCTCTACTAGTGGAGTCTTTAGGTCTATTCAAAGTTGTGGAGTCGCCAGGGGGAAGATCTCAACTTTTTTGTCCACCATTAGCAATACTAGGATTGATTAATGCATTCCTAGGTGAGTCTTCTAGAACTAGTGGGGTCAACAGGGCTACTGAAGACCAGTGGAGTCACCAGGTGGATGATGTTTACCATTTTAAGGATGTAATTGTTGTACACCATCGACAACTAAATACCAATCTAAGGATGTTTGTGGTCTTTTTGAGGTCCTATGGAATACTTAGATTGTCACTGACTCAAAAGGTCCCACCGTCATCGCCATTATGTTAGCATCCCATGATTTGTTAGATTGGTGAGAAAAAATGAACAAGGGTAACATCAAACCAGTCTTTGGAGTCCTAGGACCTAGCATTCTTGAACTCAGAGAGGGCTCTCTCTATTTTGTGCACAAGATGTGAACTTGTTTGCTTTTAGTGTTTAATTTTAGGCTAGTTTTTAAGCTTACAGTTTTTTTGTTTGTTTTGGTTGGGTAGATGCTCAAGTAGAATAGATGGAGTGATGAAATATTCAAGTCATTGGGCTATGGAGTCTATAAAATTTCTTGGAAAGTTGAACAATGAATCAAGGTGCATCATAGGGAAAATCTAACATGGTCAAATGGATTTTCAAGGTTTGTGTGAGATGAAATGAACATCAAGTTTGTGAACAAAGTAGGGAAAAGGGTAGTTAAGAATCCTTTGTCAAATAATTTAACAAGAAGGGCCTTTAACACTATTTAGCATAAAGAAGTAATCATAAGATAGGAAAAACCAATAAATCTTTGATTAAAGTCAAGAAAATAAGCATTTAAGACAAACAATCGAGTGAAATATAGAAGGCAAGAAACTTATTTAACTTCTAGTGATTTCACCTTCAAGGTTAGAAAAAAATTAATATGGACCTATAACATAGATCAAAGAAGAGGGAAATCCTAAAAATCATTGATCATAGCCATGACCTCCAAAGCAATCTTTCAAGAATGGACAAAGGGTATGACCGAAACATAGCCTCTTGGAAAAATCTAATTAGTGATACTTCAAAGAAAGATCTCAAGAACAACATTTTAGTGACATCAAACAAGCAGGGATAACCATAAAGCATCTTTGATATCTACTATATTGAATCATTCATAAGATAAACAAGCTTGAGTGGTTGTAGATAGAAACTAAGAATTCTCTAAACTGACCTAGCAGAGGAAAACATAGAGGCAGTGAAGAACAAACAAAGCTAAGGTGCCTTTGAAAAACATTTCTTAGTCTAAAACCTTTTTCCTACTGAATTATAGAAGGATGTAACCAAATGATACATAAGAAAACAAGAAATGAATAGAAGCACATCACCATTAACCATGCTCAGGGATCCCGCAAGCAAGCCTTCTCCATCATCAATCAAAACAAGGCATCCACAAATTCCACAACACCAATTTCTCTTCAATCTCCAAAAAAATATGTATTTCTCCCAAGAGTCATCAAATGAAAACATTTTACAATAAGGCCCTCATGCTCTATTTATCTATCAAATTAGGGCAAAAACCCTAACTAAGATTTGAAAATGTCAAAAACACCCATAAATGTCATTTATGTCTAAGAGACCATGCAAGGCCCAAGTGTTGGCGAGAGAACAGGTCTGGCAGAGAGGACCCGGGTTCAGGTTAAGGGCCAACAAGGGTTTCCGCCATAGTCTAGATTCACGTCAGCATTTTCACCCAGCTTCGAAGAGCTGAGAGTCCCACCCGAGGCATGTCGTGACCTTACTAAGGTAGGGAGTCGATCGGTATCGCAACAACAACATAGACATGGTTTAATCAAAGTTACATTGAAAGTCTAAACATAACGTCCCTAACATATATCTCTCAGAAATGGATTCAGACTTGCAATAAATAAAATTTTAAAATAGGCCTACAAAACCATTCATTCACACCGACCACAAGTACTTGGAACAACACTTCTGATTATATTGAGCATCAGCTATCAATGGCAAACTATTAGAAGGCTCAATTGTGTGAGCATGAGCAGGGTAGAATTCAAGAAGTCCTATTGGATAGAGAGAAAGATAGAAAAATAGAAGAATGGTGAATAGCACCAAAGCTCTCCTTTGGCTCTCGGTTTCTTGTTCCTGTCTACACCCAACACCCTATCCGCTGGCTGGCTGCCTGTTTGTTCTTTTGCCAGCATGACCGATAGTTCCTCCTTTCTTCTAGCTCGACTATCTTTTGTAGCTTTCTGTTCATCGAGAGTTCCACTTCTCATTTCCTTCCACACCCTTCTGCCAACTGTGCTTGCTCCCGAAACCCCCGCAACATCTGTCCTTTGCTCCTTCACAACCTTGACACCTTTCTGCCTACCAAGGTTGCATTCCGCCACGTACTCACCGCAGCTCAAAATATGTTGAATTTCAAAACAAGGGTCTGAACAGGCCCCGAACACGTCCTATTGACTTGCCCCGAGTCAATTGATATGTACTGTCTCTACATCCATGGGTCTACTCGGCCCTGTGCCCTCTTCTGCCTACCCTCCTTCTCCTGTTTGTCCAAACAAGGGCCCCAACTCTGGGACCTTGTTTAGAACTGATGCCTTTAGTTCTTGGAAGGTTTCCATGGCCTGCTACCATCCTTTCATGAGCTCCTCAGTTTCAGCTGTGATCTTTGTGACCACGTCTTCCACCACATTCGGTGGTATGGCAGAAAACATGGTGTTTATCTGAGTGTTGGCCTCAGAGGCCAATTGCTGCATTATCTGTGCACTGAGTTTTATTGGTTGCCAAAGCTCTTGGATGGCTTCTTTGGCCGCCGTTGAAGTCTCCTGTATTTTATGTATCTAGACCTCTAACACATCTGCCTGGGTGTAAATTTGGTCTAGTCTGGTTGGGTCCATGGCTTCATGGATTTTCTCGGATATTTGTTAATGTTGTAACAAAACCGGTTGTGCATTCATGGTAAGGGTTGTCGATCATTCCTGAAGACCCTTCAATAGGTCGAATTCTTCTCTGGCTGCAGTACTCAGAAATTCCTACATCTTTTTTACTTGGCCCTATATTTCTGATATTTGTGCCGAGTACACAATCGTTGGGTCGGGCAATGTGGGTCGGGCTACCAATGCCACCTTGAGTTCCACATTTTCTTGGTGGAGATGTGAATATGCCACCCTAAGGTGGATTGCTCGCTCGACTACATTAGTCTCCGACATTTCTTCTAGTATATGGCTGCTGCTAGCTGTTACTAAAGGCCACACTTCCCTCATCACTCGGGTCACCGTCTCTAGTTGCTCCTGTAACTTCGCATTTCCCGTTGTCAGCTAGTCACGCTATTCAGTAAGCATGATTATCTGTTGTTGCTGCTACTCACACTTCTGCTGGAGCTCCGAGTGGAGCCTCTCAGTTTGTTATGCCACTCTCTGAATGAAATGGTATAGTTGAGCTATCCCCCACGTCTCCATACTCTGCATCTCCATGATTTTGGCACCAAGGTGCCCTGATCTAGCATTCGTGCCTGGAGGGGTTTTCCACTGGCAATAGATCTCACTAACTGGTCCTGAGGTGATTGTGGTGGTGTTTGGTGCTGTAGCCGGTCGCTAGAGTCCGCCATCTGTAGATATTTTTGCCCTTGTTGACCTACTAGTTCAGCTGCGTGGAGCGAAGTCTGCTTGGGGAGTGGCCCAACTGCTTCTTCTATTGATTTCTCTAACTGATTAATGAGGTTGGTAAAAAAAATTTGTGGGATAATGGTTGGGTTAACCGGGGGTGCTCCTTCTATACTCGAGTTAACCTCCATTCCGTGGTCCCCACTGTTTATCCTTCTAACGACTGGATCTGACATGGTGGCTGATGAAGTGTATGGTGTGGAGTTGTGGGGTTCCTGGGAGATGGATGAGGTGGTGGGTGGTAGTTGGTGGGTGCGGGGTGGCGATATGCGGATGTTTAAGAAATCAAAGGGGCATATGGGGTTTTGGGGTGGCGCTCCTCCTACCTCTTCGGCTTCAACTATTTTTTCTTCCCGGATTAGTACCCCCACACTTAACTGTCGAGGTGGATCCTCCTTTGTGAGGTCCACTACCGGGCTAGTTCCTGTGACCTTGGTCCTTTTTTCTTTCAGGGCTGCTACTGGTTTCGTAGCCTTATTCTTTCCAGCCAATGTTGTAGTTGCTGGGGGTGGTGAATTAAACAAGATAGTGGGTATTGGCATAAATATGGAGGCCGTGTTGGGAGATGGGTCAGACTGAGATGCCTAAAATTCTGAAAATGTTGGAAATGGAATAGCATCACTTTCTAATACTTGAACTACTCTATTGAAGCTTTTTACCTTGGTGTTCAGCTGCTGAATAATTGGGAAGAGTTGTAGGTTTGACATCCTGGTAGTTGCCTCCTCTGAAGTTTCTCCTGGTCTCAGGTTTGGCAGCATTCCGTTAAAGAAGTACGTGTACACTCTGTCCCTGATCTCCATTGCCACTCCTGGCCATGAACAGACCTCCATGTGGAAGGTTGCTTCGTCAATTTGGAAATTTAGAGGCCTCATCTGGAACATTGTTTCTAGTACACATGTAGGTCTGAGGAAAGTATGCTTATGTGTGACTCCGAACCAAACCTGCTCATTATATCCATCTAATATATTTCTTGGAATCCTATGTCAACTCATTACGATGTCAACCATTTGACCATACCAAACTCTGAATGCTTTTGCATTCACCTCCTTTGTTCTTGGGTCTCTTGACACCTTCCACAGCACAAAATTCATTGCTATCGGCTTGTCTTCTACTATCTCCACTGGTATCCTGATGCTGGGGAAAATCCATTTCCACATGGCCGGTGCCATGATCAAATAACCGTAGATAAACCCAATAGCTCTCTTGTAATTGTCCTCACAAGCTTCGATCAATTCTTTGAGTAGGAAAGAGCACCAATTCAGCTGTTTCCCCTGGACACAGTGCTCCACAGCCGAAATTGTATCTAACATGCACTCTCCTTTTGTGTAGTGCCTCATTTTCTTGCTAGAAATTAGGTAGCAAGCGAAATTTACCTCTGGTCTATTAATCAACTCAATCTTTGCTCCCTTCAATCCTCTTCGAGTGCCATACTTGGTGTAATAGTCTGTGTCTCCAGACTTCTTTTCCCTCTTAGATATATTCTGGAACACTGATGAGATGTCCCTTCCCTCCTACGACAGTCCAGTTAATCTATGGATGTCTTCAGCATGAATTGGGATTTCCTTTCCCAGCTATAAAGAGCCGTTCTGAATTCTGCTTAACAGAATTTTTTTTCACTGCATTGCAGCACCTATAATCCTGAACACTGGTAAGTTCCTTAAATTCATTATCGTGTATTGTTGAATACCCCTGAACTCAGTCAAGACTCTTGCTGCTGCCCGCCCTGCTTCTGTCGCATAACTCTTGATGTCCACCTACCTTTTTAGTGTAGGAAACTCAAAGGAATCCATAAGATCAGTGTCAATCAGGGTCGCACTATCGTATTTTCCCACCAGGGACTCCATTTTTTGAATTCGGTTGTACATCTCCTATTCTACAACTGCTAGGCTTACTCTTGTCATTCGGCTCGTTGCTAGTAAACCTATAGCCCAGTTCTCTCTCTTTTCTCCTGAATTCCTTCTTCTAGACGCCTTCTTTGTTCTGGTTCTAGTTCAGATTCCCTTGCTCTCTTGGATGTTTCTAACTCTAATTCGTATTTTTCTGGCATTCTCACGCTTCTCTACATGTGGGTTATGTAAGTAACTGGCACGGGTGAGGTTGATAAGACCCCATAACTAATTAATTTTTCCCTGGATTATCCCGCAGCTACAATTGTGCAATTAGTTGGCTGCTGAGGTGGGCTTTGATATTGCTGACTGTGGTTTTGGGATTTGGGCAGACGCAATGGATGGTGGTTATGTCTAATTATGGAAAATTTATTACGGTATGGGTGATGCTAATTATGACATTTATTTCCAAATCTTGATAATCCTACAGACTAACACTGGTACTAATATTAATGATGATGGGCTGATGTTTGGAACGCTTTTCTGTCTAACTTGGATGACACGCTAGATACTACCCCTCCCCGACCACTATTGGTTGTGTTGCGGTCTCCGCAACACAACTGAATGTCTTATATTATGCTGAATCCTATCTATGCTCATCTCGGGTGCGAGAGAGTGATTGACCCTAATCTACCCTACTGACTCCTCTCGGCTGCGAGAGTTATTAGAAATGAAATGAATAACTTACTCATGGTAGGGCTTCAGGCATGCACCATTGACCCATCCCTGTATAACTTGGTCATTCAGTTGTGCCAACCAAAATGCCCTCGACTATTTGATTTTGTTGACATGAAATGGTCTAAGCCAATGCATCTGTAGCTTCCTTGGGAATTTCTTGTATTTTCTATCATAGAGCAGAAATTTCTCCCCGACACGAAAAGTCTTGTGCTTAGTATGCCAGTCATGCCAAGCTTTCTGTCTCTCCTTTTGTACCGTCTGACGAAATTCTGCAAGAAGCGTTCTTCCTCAAGTTCTTGCAACTCCTGCAATCGCTCCTTTAGGGATTCTTCTTCGAATAACTGTAGGGTTGTTGCGATTAGAAGGCTTGGTATGATGAATTCCGCTGGGACTATTTCTTCTCTACCGTAAACTAGCTGGAATGTCATTTGGTTGTTTAGTCATTTTACCATTGTCCGGTATGCCCACAGTGTTGCTGGTATCCGTTCATCCCATTCGTCGCGCTCCGCATTGCATATCTTCGTCAATCCCTTCTGTAGTGTCTTTTTGAATTCTTCCACTGTCCCGTTTGCTTGCGGATGGTACAGAAAAATTTTATGGTGTTGTATCATGAAGCTCTCTAGAAGGGGCTTAATGGTGTCATTGATGAAGTGGGTACCCTCGTCATTGGTCAAGATTTCTGGACATCCAAATCGGTTAATTATATTCACAAATATGAACCTAGCTGCAGTTTCTACTGTGCAGTTTCTCAATGGAGCTGCTTCTGCCCAGCACGTCAAGTAGTCGCTTGTCATTATGATGTACCTTGCCTTTGAGTACCTCACAGCTGATGTAATTGGTCCTACAAAATCGACTGCCCACTTTTCGAATGGCTGCAATACTTTTATCGAATGAAGCGAAAGCTCATCTCTGTGAGATGGTTGTCCTCTCCTCTAACAAATGTCACATTTCTGAACGAATGCTTTGCTGTCCTTATGTAGGGTTGGCCACCATAATCTTGCTTGCAGTACCTTTTGTGCCGTTTTTTTCGCTCCTACGTGTCCTCCCGCAACACCGCTATGGCTTTCCCATAGTAAAATTTCTCTTTCGTGGTCCAGGACACATCTTCGAAGAATGTGGTCTAGTCCCATCTTGTATAGATGTCCTACTATTAGCTGATATTCTGTAGCTAAAACTACCATGTGCCTCTTCTATGTTTAGGTATACTCTTGCAGACACTACCCTGTTGTGAGGTAGGTTGCTATCTTGCTCAGGTAGTCTGGGATGGCTTCTACTCTGAAAAGATCAGCATCTGGCAACTGATCATCTAAAGATCCTCCATTTTCTCCATTCTCTAGTCTGGATAGGTGATTATTCCCTACGTTAAGTCTTCCTGGCTTTACAATTACTTCAAAGGTGAACTCTTGGAAAATTAGGAGTCATCTACAGATCCTCCCTTCTAAGACTGGCTTTTTTACTAGGAATTTCAAAGCTGAATGATCTGTAAGAAATTTGAACTTACCGCCCAATAGGTAGTTGAAGAATTTATGAAGGGAGTATACCATTGCCAATGCTTCCAGCTCTGTTGTTGTGTAGTTCCGTTCTGCTATTGAAAATTTGCAACTGGAAAAATATTGGATGGTCGACTGAAGTGTCTCTAGGTTGAGCCAAGACCGCTCCAAGCGCAATGCTGGAAGCATCAATGTGCACATGAAACTGTTTGTCCCAGTCTGGGTGCACTAGTATTGGTGCACTCGCCAGCTTCTCCTTTAGGGTGTCCATGGCTGTTTTGTAGCTGTCTGTCCATTGAAACTACTCCGACTTCTTCAATAGCTTCTCTAATGGCGCTGTTATCTTGGCGTAGTTGTGAATGAAACACCGGTAGCAACTTGTGTGGCCCAGCAAAGAACTTAGCTATTTTACCATTTTCGGTGCCTCCATACTGAAAATCACTGCTAATTTGGCTTGGTCTATGTAGACCCCTTGATTACACACCACGTGCCCTATCAGTGTTCCAAACGGTACAAAAAATATACACTTCTTCAGGTTCAATGAAATCTGCAGTTGTTGACATCTATCAAACATTACTCTCAACAAGCTCGCATGATCCTTTAGTATGCTATAAACAGTCCATTCATCCATATATACTTCTAAGAACTTGTGGATGTACTCTCAGAATGCGGCTAGCACAATGCGAGAGAATACTGCAGGTGCATTATTCAATCCAGATGGCATGACATTGTATGCAAAAGAGCCCCATTCGGTGGTGAATGTTGTCTTTCTCTTGTCTTCCTCCACTATTCTTACTTGATGGTATCCTGAGAACCCATCAGTGAATGAGTATGCCTCATTCCCCGCAACATTGTCGAGGACTTCATCACTGAATGGAGTAGGGAAGGGATCATGTATGCAAGCATTGTTTAAGTTTATGTAATCTACACAGACTTGTATTTCTGATTTCTCCTTTTTGTTCTGTATAACTATGGGACTTACCCACTCTGCTTCCTCTGTGGGGAATATTAATCTGGCTTTCAACATTTTTTTGATCTCTGATTTCACCTTTTTCTTTATTCTTGGGTTCAGACGATATGGTCTATGTTTCATGGGTCTTGCATCAGGCTTTAGTATTATCCACATTTCCCCCATCTCCCCTTTGATTCCCTTTAGATCTGCTACTGATGAAGGAAATAGGGCCTTATATTCCTTGAGTAGAAAGAATATTTCCCTATTTTTTTTTTCATCCCAGTAGTCTCCAATTGTCTCTAATTTAGGTTTGTCCTCTATTCCAATATTTACTTTCTTGGTTTTGAGAGGTAACAAATGGATCCCTTCTGTCGTCAGTTCTTCTTTGATGTCCCTCTCCCCCTCTGTTTCTTAAAAATATAGGTGCCTGAGATCCTCCAGATTGTCATCATCCATTTCACTATTAATTTTTTAACATGCCACCTTTTCTTGGATAGCCTAGTAAGGACATGGCTTCCTGTCCATCTGTTGAATGTCTGGGAGGAACAATACCTTCTTGATAGCCTGCAATGCTTGTGTAATAGGTTCATTCTTTCCTTCAAACGATAAACACTGTGTGAAGTTGTCCACAACTCCCTGCCATGTGTAGGTCTCTCTCCTTTTTTCCTTCGTCAAGTACTAGGCCTTTGGAATTATGTACAGAGAGTGGATAAACCGATGGACCCACATTTCTTCCAAGTATTTGTCGGCTCTCCATTGGCCTTCACATTTCTCCAGATGATGTGTGGGGTATGAGTCTCCTTGGTACCTATCCCCATTCCTGGATCCTTCTTCTTCCTTAAATATGGCTTTTAGTGCTGCTGCAACTTCATCCCACTACGTCAATGAGTTGCATTGATTACTCCACCACCTCACATATGTGGATTGTAATGTTATGTCCATCAATGGTACTCCATGACTCTCCGGTACCGCAGTTTCTATCTTGGCCATGAAAAGACTTACAACCGTCATGTCAAATAATATGGGGTGTTCCTAAATCTCGACCCTGATCCAATTGATTCTTCCAATATTGGTGCATTTCCTCATATTTTTTTCATACCCTCCTTGCTGCCAATCATCCCAACCTATTTCTGATCTTGATTCTGAGCTTTGGATACTTCTCCAACTTACCGAGCCTTCCACAGTAAAGTTGATGTAATCTTCTCTTTTTCCTGCGGTCATTTGGTAGAGATGGTCCAGAAGCTGAGCATATTCTCTGTTATCCATGGTTTCTGTATATCTCGGTCCTTGGTAGGGGCCGAGTGGCTGAGTGACTATGATCTCCCCTTCTTCGAAGACCATCAATTCTTTCTTTAGATCGCTTATTGCATAATTCTCAAAGGCCCAATATATTCCTAACAGTGCAGGGTACAGATCTTTATCTCCCATGAAGTAAATGACTTCAAAGTCCATAAATGTTTTTACTCCTGCAATGTCAACTTCAACCTCCTCCAGTTGGCCGATAGGAACAATGCAATACTGGTTCACCATCCGAAGTTGAATTGGGTAATATGTCATGTTGGCTTCCCTAATGCCTCCCAAGTTTTTCTTGGCAGGATGTTGACATCAGAACCTAAATTAAGCATGGTGTCTCTAATCTGGAACCCGGCAACCTGCGTGTTTACTCAAAATTCCTTTCTTGTCCTTCGTTTATTTCTTTTCACTCTCTGTACATAATTTTGTTCCACCTGTGCTGATTCTCTTGCTCCTGTGCTCTTCTTCAGCACACCTTCCAGGTTCTGCTTCAGCCGTTCTAGCATGGGTGCATTGTTAACAATTTTCAGGAATAGATGGAACCACTCTTGAATCAAAGCTTCAGAATTACCTTGAGTTTCATTGTCTTCCTGAGTTTTCTATAACTCATTTCCTTTGCTTCCACCCAATTGGGTGAACGTTTCTGCTACTTTCGGGAAAAAATGTTTCTGTCGTTCTGGTTTGATCATGAGCTTTGGGGATGCTGGCTTGATCAACTTCATCGGGTCCATAGTACGCGCATCTTCCCTCATTCATTTTCCTCCTCGTGTCTCTATGGCCACGTTTTGTATTGTCTGAGTTCCCCTTAACCTGGGTTCTGTATTTACTAAATTTCCCCCCCTATGTCTGCCTCTTTCCTCCCATCTTTTGATAAGCTACGGGAAATATTCTGTTGCATGTGTATTAACTCGGCATTGAGAACACCAACGTCATATAGGGAGTGGAAATTCTCTAGCTACATTTCTTTCCTGGTCATAGTTGTAGCATCTTACTGTACCTCTACCTCCCGCTCGGCCTCCCCTCATGCCTCCTCCTCTTCCTTGGGGATCTTCGTTTGCTCTGTATGAGGGCCGGTCCAGCCGCTCCGCCAGTGCATCTAGTGCTCGGCACTGCTCTGTGCTGTGTGTTGTTGAGGAAAAAAACTCACAATATATATTGTTTGGAACATTGGAATATTCTGTAAAATCAGACACAGGCGAGGTTGATGGCCCATATTTTTTCATATTTCACAGTACTCATTGGTGGTTGGACTTTGTTGTGCGGGGAACCCTGCGTATTATTTTTGCGGTGGATATACCCCTTGAGTGTTTATCTTCACAACCCCCCCTAGTGGTGGAGCCCCCGGTGCCTCTCCGGCCGATGTCCCCACATTCTGGCCCCGCAACCGGGGACATTCAGTTGCCACATGTCCCTCCATGAGGCAATGTGTGCACCATACATTCGGTCTCGTCGGTTGCATTGGTTGCATTTCCTTGAGTTTTTCTATCAGACTGGCTATTTGATGTTGTAGACCCATTATAGAAGGTTCTTGTACTACTGGTCCTCCCTTAAACTCTTACGGGTAACCCGCCATGGCTTCTATCTTCATTTCTTGCTCTAGTGCATCTTGCAACGTCTCAATCCTTTGTTGAGTCAATGGAGTTTAGGTCAAAGGTAATATAGCTTTAATGAACCAGTCCCTCTGATGGTTTGGATCAATTAGATAGCTAAGTTTCCCTACTGCATCCTTGAATCTCCACATCAAATCCCAAGTAGTCTCTCCTTCTCGCTTCTTGACTGATAGGCCTTGTTGGTCAGTCTTTGATAGTTTGAATTCCTTAATTAAATCCCTCTTTACATCTGTGATCGCTGGATTTGGGTGAGCTTCTGACCATTTCGTAAACTAGCATAGGGCTCTCTCCCTAAGGGTGGTCTGAAATTATATCAACTTCCCAGCATTTGGTGTCTATTGTGCCCTCCATATGGCCTTGCAGAGGTACCAGTGTTGTTCAACATCGTCATTACCCTTTTCAGAGAATTCTGGATACCATGTAAGTGATCCCACCATGTTCACTTGACTAGGTGTTACTAAAATGAAGCCGTTGGAACCTAGTTGTGAGATTGTGCCACTAGCAATCCTACTCCTAGTATGTGTTACTGTTGGAAACTGAATACTATGCAACTTAATTAATTCACACAATTTAAGAAAAATTTCACTTATGGGCTTATAGAGTACTAGGGAAAGGTTTGGACTAGAGCTACTTGAACTGTGGGGGGTAGGAATACCTTGAGATATAGAGGCCAACCTTTCCTGGAATAGTTTCTCCATTGCAAAGTGCATCTCTACATCAGACACCTCCTCCTGGCGTGTGTCTGCACCTTCTCCATCAGACTTCTTTCCTTTCTCCATCTGGGCTGGACTCCTATTCACTTGTCGCACTTCTTTAACGGCCCCTCCTATATCATGGGGACCCACCTAACCTTCCATTCCCTTTTGCATCTGAGGTGCCTCCTCTTCGTCCTTTCGACCACTTTCCTGTCTCTTCAAATCCTTTATCACCCTTTCTTGGCACCTTTCTTCAATCTGCGCCCTCTGATGTGCTCGTCACTCATTGATCCTGTTGGCAATCTTGACATCCATACTCCTACTCCCCCTTCTCACAGTCCTTGTAGCATCTCTCCCTTAGTCCCTTCCCCTGGCACCGCAGGTTTTACCCTTCCATCTCTGCTCTTTGGAATCCCATCAGTTCTTCATCTACCATCAATGCCTTAATCCACAAAGGAATATCTTTCAACAACTCTCCCCTTAACCTGGATCTAAAGATATCTTCTGCTTTTGAGAAAGACTGGTAGCACTCTACAGCAAGCTCCACTATATATCTGTCCAAGGTAGATTCCACCCAAAAATCTACAACTTGGGTCAAATCAGTGTTTAGCCGATGAAGGGCCACCAAATCCTCATGCGCCCACTTGTGATTGATATTCCATGACTTTTCCTTGACAGACTTGGTCTGAAGTCTCTGCAACCAGTTATAGAGTTCTTCTAGGAACTTTCCCCAAAAGATATCATAGGTATCACTAACAGAGTCGGAGAATAGGACCAGGTTTTTAATCATTTTATCCTTCTCTCATCTCAGCTCTGCTTGCTGAGAAATGAACTGATCTAGGTGGTTATCCAACCAGCTTCGTATTTCTCTTTTGAAGATCCGAGATACCATGATCAGCTCCCCAGTGAATTTTTGGGTCCCGATAACGGAACCATTTGTTGGCGAGAGAACAGGTCTCGCAGAGATGACCTGCGTTCAGGTTAAGGGCCAACAAGGGTTTCTGCCGTAGTCTAGATTCATGCCGGCATTTGCACCCAGCTTCGAAGAGCCGAGAGTCTCACCCAAGGTGTGCCGTGACCTTACTAAGGCAGGGAGTTGATCGATATCGCAACAACAACATAGACATGGTTGAATCAAAGTTACATTGAAAGTCTAAACATAGCATCCCTAACATATATCTCTCAGAAATGCATTTAAACTTGCAATAAATAAAATTTTAAAAGAGGCCTACAAAACAATTTATTCATACCCACCACAAGTACTTGGAAAAACACTTCTGATTATATTGAGCATTGACTATCAATGGAAAACTATTACAAGGCTCAGCTGCATGAGCATGAACAGGGCAGAATACAAGAAGTCCTATTGGATAGAGAGAAAGACAGAAACACAGAACAACGGTAAACAACACCAGAGCTCTCCTCTGGCTCTCGGTTGTCTGTTCTCGTCAAAACCCAACACCCTATCCACTAGCTGGCTGCCTATTTTTTCTTCTGCCAGTGTGACTGATATTTCCTCCTTTCTTCTCGCTCAGCTGTCTTTTGTAGCTTTTTGTTCATCGGGAGTTCCACTGCTCATTTCCTTCCATGCCCTTCCACCAACTGTGCTTTCTCCCACAACCACCACAACACCTGTCCTTTTCTCCTTCAAAACCTTGACACCTTTCTACCTACCGCGGTTGCGTTCCACCACGTACTCGCCACAACTCAAAATATGTTGAATTTCAAAACAAGGGCCCCAACACCCGGACACAAAATATCTCATGAAATAAATGTAAAAATAACTCCTAGCACCTAAATTTGGAGTGATTTTCCCCAAAAAACACTAAAATATCTTTTTTCCATAAATGAATGTCTTTTTTTGACTTTTTGACATTAAAGGCACAACAGTGAGGTCTGAAGGCATGGCAAAGTTTTGTTGGAATTCCCGATGTCAAAATTGGCTCCGTGATGGCTCGTTGGAAAGCTTGTCGATTATACTTTCCAAAAATTCCCTTGGTTTTTTGATTGGGCTCCATTAATATGTTCAAAAAGTAAATCTCCCAAGGCTACTCAAGGTGCAGCGCCAACCCTAAAAACATGGCAGAAAGGTGAAAATTGGCATGTTTTTGGGTCTTTTGGAGGACCAAATCAACTCCAAACGACCTGAAATTTGGTGAGCATGTTGCAATTGAGCCAAGGTTTCCAAAAATGTAAAATTTTCCTACTGAGAATGCTTGCAGGAAAAGCGTAGTGCCAAGGGTGCTACGCTTTCGGCCCTAAAAAGCAGTGAAAACGTCACAAGTGCAAAAATGTGCCCAAATTTGGATTCTTTTTAGTTGATTATGTTTGGGAGACTGGTAGGGGGTGAATCAACAAGTTTACCAAGTTTTATTTATCTTTAAGCCTCATTGGTTCCATCATGTCCTCCATAGGACTAATTTCCTTCACTGCACTTTCTTCACTGTTCTTTTCTTCATTACTGCCTTCTGCATTATCTTTTGCACCGATTTTTGTTTCATCATTGCCCTCACTATTATCTGCTTCAATGATTTATGTCTTATTGGTGTTTTTTTCATTCCTTATTTTCACCTGACCTTCTCCTTCACTACCTTTAGCACTACACTCTGACTTGTTATGATCCTTACTATTTTCTGTCTCAACGACCTCTCCTTCATGGCTTGTTGCATCCTCGCTATCTTTGTTGACAACATGATCATCATTTCTTTCTTCTTTACCTTGATTTCTAGGTGTTCCATCATTAGTATTTTCATCACTGTTTTCCTCTTTAATGACTTCCGCACTGCCTTTTTCACCACTGCTTTCTTCATGATTTCTGCTCTCCGCCTTATTTTCCTCTCAATATCATCACTACTTCCTTTATTTCTTGAATTATTATTTCTATCTCCCTTATCAAAATTTGAAAAAATATACCTTTGACATCATGAGACTTGATGTGAAACTGATATGAAGGAGGGTATGATAAAATAGGAGTCTTCTTTTAAATGAGAAGGGTGAGTGTATAGGTATATGTATATTAGGTTGAGTGAGAGGCAAAAAACTTTGATGACTATCCCTAACTGTGTAATTACCCTTGTTTCAACTAATATACTTCATATGCAGATAGAGAAATGAAAAATAGTGACCTCAAGGTTCTGAAAACTACGATTTTTGACCTTAGGGTTTCATTATTTTAATCAAATGGTGACAAAATACTTGGGGAGGAGTTATTATTTTGCAGCTACCTCTCCTAGTACTTGGAGAAGCCTAAGAGGTATTTTGAAGAATTTTGGAGGCTTAGTTTGCTTGGAGAGGCCTCCTTGTCAAATATGCAACACTGTATGGCTTGTCGGGGTGAGTTGAGTGTCTGAGCAGCATCTCCTGCCATGGAGCTGTATTGGGCTTGTTGGGTTGGCACAGACACGCGGTGCAGTTACGAAGCACAATGTCATTTTTGCGATAAGGCATTTTTTAAATGCCTTTTAGAGGTTTTCTCACAGCAGTATTTTCAAAACCTTCTTTTGTCTGCACCATGGAGTTTTAAATCCTCTGATGCTTGGCAAGTGACTAAAAACCTTGGCTTTATCCTTATCACTGATACTCTTTCATCTTTGCCCTACCGGTTTTGCTTGAGTCACTTTGGCAAGCTTTGGAATGCCTGCACACACCAGCAACTTCTAAGTCTTCCTATACTCCCATTTCTGCAATTTAACAATGTCTTGGCATATTTCTGGACCTTCAAGCTCAAAACCCTAATTATCCTACAAGGCCAAGTGCTTTGTTCTCTCCTTTGCTGCAAGATGTCATCCTTTAGGCACAAACCACTTACCTCATCAATTTCTTCTGTTGATTGACCTCTTAACACTTATGAAAAAGTGTCAATATTGTCCATTACCTCATGTGCATACCTTGGAAATGAATGGTATTCTTCTTGGGAAATGATGACCTTGAACCATGTAAACCCCTAAATGACCTAGTGGGGGTTTTTTTACCATGATATTTGACTGAAAGCTGGTTTGGAGGCTTCAAGGGTAAAAAAAAACAGAGTTTTTGACAAATTGATGTATTGAAGATCCAAAATCCAATGTACTTGATTTACCTAAAGCAGCTACAAAAATAGTTTTGAGACCATAAATGCTTGAGGCACCTGGGGAACATGAGTAGGAGCAGCCTGCTTGGCAACCCTAGATGGAAAGTGGAGGGGTGAGGCAAAGGCAAAACATAGTGCTGAGGTTAGGGATGGGAAAATAAGATAAATAATGAGGCAAAGGGATAATGAAAGGAGTGAGGCAAAGGATAATGAAGGGAGTGAGATTCCTAAAACTCACAATGTTCAAGAATCTTGTTTTTAGAAATCTAGGACAAATATTTAGTCATCTACAAATGGTAAAAACTATCGATGACTAAAAAAAGGATGACCCCAAGGTTAGATTTTGTTTGTAAAATGAGAAAATCAATCGGATAATTCCAAGATGCCACAACGATAACCACATCTTCTATCATTACCTCGGGCTTGACACGTGACCTATCTGCTAGTTCAAGCACTGTGGGTGTAGGTCTAAGTCCATGAAGTCCTAGGGAGATGAAGAGGTATTTATTCATGACATTAATGGTTGCCCCTAGATCAATCAAAGTGTTGGTTATAGGTTTATTTTCAATATGGACAGTCACTGTAGGGTTCCTTGGGTGATTATATTTAGTCAACAAAGGTTGATTAATCATGAGATCGGACAATTTCCCCATGAAATGGATAGTAGCAAGGTCTTCAGGTTTTCTTCCAAGATTTTTTACGCATAGATACCTCACTGTTTTAGGATAGATAGGTACTTCCTTAAGAGTTTGTAACAACCGAATTCGCACATACAAATTTTGTAGTTCCTTGAGGAATTCAGATTCGGGTGGTGAGGCTAGCCCAATTTTGGTTAATCATTGAGGGTATGAAGGATTATGAATGCTAACATCTGAGTTAGCTATCATAGATGCACCAGCCTTTCTCAGATTGGCTGTTGTAGAAAAAACAGATCCTCTCGAGCTGACTTCTACAAGTGTAACAGTGGGTGCTGTATCAGCTGTTAGATGTGTAACAACTGCCTCAGAATCATCCATATACTTTCTAGGTGACTCACATTCTTTGGTAATAATGGGAGTATGTTCAGGTCTGATTACTTTCCCTAATCGAAGCTGATCCTCGTTAAGTCCAATAGGAGTAATAAGATAAGTCTGGAGGGTAACCGAAGCATCGATGCTCTGGGCTGCCTTATTATTTGGATTGGGGTTAGGTTGCACAGGTAATTGGGGTTGGACAGAAGGTGTAGGATTTTGAATACAAGATGGTTATAACTGCTATTGTTGTATTGGTACTACAGGGGGTACTGTACCTTGGCCATTAATTCTCCATTTCTAACCCCAAGGATTGGGTTGTGATGGGGGATATTGCATTGTGGAGGAGATAACCACTGGTTCCATGGTGAAGGAAATTATGTTGAAGAAGGAGTAGGATACTGCCATGGATATTGATGACTATTATAAACATTATTCCAAGGATAAAAAGAGGAAAAATACGAAGGCATACCTGTAGGTCATGGCTAACATGGTCTCCTTGATCCGATGAAAAAATAATAGTCGACATCCTCGCTTGATTCTTGAAGTATCGCCTTCATTCTAGGAAATCCAGGACACTAACTCGTAGAATGTGCCAAATCATAGATATTTCATCAAATGAAACTATTCAGCCCACATTCTCTTTCCAAATGTTTCTTTTTTCTTCGGGGATAGAATATTGATAAAGCTGCTTCAGCTTCTGCTTGTGCTTTCTTAACTTGCACTGTAGTGATCTAGGCAAAGAGAGTGATAAGGAGGTCAGTTTTAAAATCCTCAAATAGATTTACGATCTCTGCTCTGGTTACTCCTCCACTCGGGGAATTCTGTATCTGGACTGAAGTGTCCCAAACCGAACTTTTACCTTTGACCGATCCTCTTGAGCTACGCAGGCAAAAATTCATTATCTATTCAAGTGGTTCTTGCAATATGTCCCCTTTTCGCAATAGGTTCAAATTCTCCAGAGAATCATATCTTATACCTCTTAAGAATATTGGCTTTAGACTTTAAAGGTATAAGTTACTGAACTTAGACCTTTGTAAATTGTAATGAAATTACTCCATATAGTCTTCCAATATTTCTTCCTCCTTTTGTGCAATTATGAAGATCTTGTCCTTCAATTACATGGTTCGATAGTAATCCTGATACTTAAAGAGGAAGGCCTCCTTCATGTCATTCCAGGTTCAAATCGTGCCAGCACCCAGTTTCATGAACCATCTTAATGCTTCTGCTTTCAGAGTAGAAAGGAATAATTTCAGCTTCTGAGCATCTGAAGTGTAGTCATAACCTCTACATAACACATCGAATTCAAACAAAAAGGTATCAGGATCTTTAACAACCATCACTTGAAAGGATGGTAGGGATGATAAAGGAATTTTATTCATAGGAGCCTCATCTCGTGTTACTACTATTGGGAATTCAAAAGTAATAGAGCTATCTATCTTGACATTCTCGTCCCCCATGGATGATTCTTCCTGATGGGATGAACTAACATCAGAGTGTGCTCGAGATTGATAAATAAAAGGATCAGGTTGTTCTAGGACCAACTGTTTAACAACACTACCAGCATCCAATTGATGATCAATTAAATTTTGTTCCTTAGGTCCCTGATGCTCCCCACTGGTCTCTCCATGTCCTTCAATTCTCAGATCCTGATCAATGGTTTTCCAATGATGTTTTCAATATGGAGTCTTGATATTAGGAGTGGATATGTTGTTCTAAGGGTGGTGAGGTCCAGACACGAAAGACACTGATGGCCCAGGATTTGATATGGTGGCTTCTTTCTATGGTCCTATATTCCTATTATCTCTGGTTGACAAAGACTGTTCCTTTTCTGCCCTTGAGATCAGATCTCCAAAGAATTTCTTTCTTTCGAAATCTACACTACTCTTTTCCTTCTTACGACTCATCTTTCCTATTTTCAGTAAAGTGGGGGGTATTTGTATATGTTAATATCATCCTACTAGCACACATGGGCCCTATGTGTATCAATTCATCCTATAAGTGCTTCAGTTTCTACAGCAGTGAGCCCACTCAAGTTTGTTAGAGCGATGCACAGGTTCTTACCTCTCATCTTACCACCCAGTGACTGTATAGCTAAAGACACCCTAAAGGAACACCCAAAACTTCAAACTTCTAAGTGTCCCAGAAAGACATTGGTGAGCCCACTCAAGTTTGTTAGAGCAATGTGCAGGTTCTTACCTCTCGTCTTACTGCCCGGAAATTGTGTCACTGGAGACACATTAAAAAAAATGCCCAAAAATTCACACTCCTAAGTGTCTCAACAAGACATTGGTGAGCCCGCTCAAGTTCATTAGAGTGATGTGCAGGTTCTTACCTCTCATCTTACTGTCCAAAAATTGTGTCGTTGGAGACACTCTAAAAAACACACAGAAATTGCACCTCTAAGTGCCCCAGTGTAGCATTGGTGAGCCCACTCAAGTTTGTTAGAGCACTATGCAGGTTCTTACCTCTTGTCTTACTATCCAGAAATTGCAGACTGGGTATACTCTATCTTCTAAGAAACAACTCTGAATTGATTGGATCGTTACTGCCATCCCTGGAAAAGGTGCCAAAATGTTGGGTTGTATTAATCACTATTAAATGACTAAAACAATACACATAAATTATCAATCCAAGAGCATATTTTATTTCAATGACAATCACATTGTCTGTGCCAATACACCCAACCAGAAGAAAACCAAAATATAGGAAATCGTTGTTGAAGTAAATGCAAGAGGTAAATCACTCATGCAGAAATAAAATTATCTACAAGACTGTAATCACACCTCAATTAATCTGTTCTAGCGCTCCACACAACAATTATCTAGTTGGTATCTCTAATCTCATATGTGTAACGACATACAAAATATTGAAATTGAAGCAGTATATTCACAGTTGAAATGGAAGCAACAACACTTCTATTGATACATACACAAAATAAAAACACATATACAAAACTACCTTAATCATTGCAATCCCTACTAAAGAGGAGGGCCTTTCCTCCCTAGCAAGTCATAGGTAGAGAAATAACTTAATGGAAACTAAATCGAATAACGCATGTAACAACAATAACATGATAATCTGTATTAATATGAGAAAAATTGCAGAGCCAAAGTAATGTTTTTCTCTGCTAACCTTTCGACCTCAAGGGCCGAGAACTAAATAGTGATTACATCTCATAAAAACAAGGGATAGATCAATCATGAGAATCTTATGATTCTCATGCTGATCAAAGTAGAGTACATGTGGTTATAACCACTTCTTAATAAAGGGCTGACTGGAAAAGTATATATTACAATCAAGACCACCTAGATGTTTTTATCCAAAAATAAAATACTTAATAAATTCTATAGCTATCATAATAAATCACAACTGTAGCGTGACAACTAGAAGATAGGTCAACAACAAGAGTTGACGAGATCCAGTTAGCGGTACAACTGTAACAGCAGTTTGCCAACGGGTCTGTAACAACAAAGTGTAACAACATCATGTTGTAAAAATATCACTATAACGACACACCCTTAACTACTCTTGTATGCCTCGTGCTCAGGATATTTTGTGCTACAATTGACATTAGGAAAGACAACAAAAAGACCATAGATCTTCTCCAAACATTCATTCTCAATTAATCATAAAAAGGCATGATACATCATAATAATTGATGAAATGGAAGAGTAATGAAAATAAGGTGAGACAACACAAGTTAAGATATAAAGGTATGGAAAAGAGGTAAATATAGTCCCGATGGTTATAGTCATGAGAAAAATAGGGGAAACAAATGTAGGAAAAGTGTGCAAAACTGTCACCCAACAATCATGGTCAATGTTTAGTTTGTTTCGCAATTATAATGTCCAATCATGTCATGCAAGAAGGAAAAAAAGATGTCGTTTTCACCATATAGGTTATTTACATTGCGAGTTAGCAAATATAGGTAATAAAACAAAGACGACTTGTCCTTTTTCAAGAAGTATTCAACATGGTCAAAAGAGCTCCTCTCTCATGCTCACAACTCTCCACAACCATCCAAAGATGGGAAGTTTTCTACATTTTTTCCTTTCAAGCTCCAAGAAACCATCAGAAGGGTTATTTCATCATTACTCAAGTTTCATAGGCTTCCAAGTCAGTATGTGATCATCCCTCACCTTTCATTCAACTCAATTTCTCCAACAAAGGGTGGATTCCCTCTTCTAGGGTTTTCAACTATATTTTTGGTTTCAATGATGTTTAGCTTACTTTGGCAAGAAAAACCCAAGGTTCATCACATAAAAACATTCACACATAACTTATATACCTTATCAAATCACTACATATCACCCATACCTCTCATAACTATCATTTTCACTCAAACCCTAGTTCTCACTACACTTTTGTAGAGGTACTAGGTCAACTATGAGTTTAGGAACTTTTGCCATCTTTCCCTTATCCATTTTGAAAAATTCCACTTATTCTGTGTTCCTAACACACTAACCTATCTCCCCTAATATTTTTATATTTTTTCCTAACCCTTATCCCCTCCTTTTCCCTCCCTAAACTTGTTGCCCCATTTTCCCCTATTTTCCTAGTTTTCACCTTTCCTTTCCTTCATATCAAGCTAGGGTTTCTTTTTGCTGAAAAACATCATGGAAAGTGAGAAGAAAAATTATAATAAGGGTGTTCATCATTCCATGTTTCATCCAACTCAAACCAATGGAATCATTTTCAGAGTTTTGTGATCAAGCTAGGGTTTACATTGCACATAGGGACAATCCTACTTCAAATTTATTTTCTGAAGTACAATGAGGATAAATTTGACAAAAGTGAAAGTGGTTTTTTTCAATAATAGAGAAAGGAACAAAAACCTCATTCATTTTATGCCTAGGTGTTGTATTTGAGAGACATTCCCAAAATATAGTTTCTCCAGGTCATTTTCTGCACTTTTGGATAGGTTGTCTTCAAGTCAATTTGTCAGCGGTTTAGAGCAAGGTTTTGTAGTTCTTGATGACACCACTGTGTAGAATACATCCTAATATTTCCAATAACATCACTATAAGTGAAAAAAACCTCTGGGAAGGCCTTTCAACTCACTATCAAAGTGGCGTGATGCTGCTGCTATGAGCACGCTATGCTTCTGCGAATTTTTAGTAATCAACTTCAAACTTGGATTATGAATAAATGGGAACATATTTTTGAAAACGAGAGGAGGGTTAGGTTCATAACATGCCAAATAACAAAGTAGTCTCTCAGGTTTTCAAAAAATGGTATAGTTAGAGATATATTGATCCATCTTTGAGCCCTATTTCTGTCGAAATATTTTGGAAAATTTTGGATTTTTCGCAATTTTGGCAATTTTGGATGTACAAAAGCATCGCGCAGTGGTACGATGCTTTCCTTAGAGCCTCCAAGTGATGATATTTCCACATGGTTGGATTTTTCTTGCCATGAAATTTCCATATGCAGTCTCATATTTTGATGACACCCTTTAGTTTTGTAGAAAAACTCAAAAAATGCCCCTTTTTTCATGCTTTTGCCACTGTTTTTGCCTGTCCGCAGTGCTTCTGGACTAAGGTTGGGAGAATGAGTTTTTGAAGGAATTAAAAGAGGTATTTTCTAATTTTTAAGGTTGGTAAAGAAAGAGGACACACAGGGCTACCTATCCAAATATTCATATTTGCATATGGATGCCTTAAGGTCAGCCAAAATCACCCTCAAATTCACTCGGCGCGTCTGCTTGGAGGCATGACTTTTCTGCTAATCGGCACGGCACTTCTATCTTGGATTCCTTTTGGACAATTTTTAAGATATAAAAGTCCAAATTTCACAGTTTCAACTATCTTATGAGGTGTATTTTTGATAATATAGTTTTTTTTTACCTCTCATTGTGGAGAAATCATGTAATTAATCAAGGAGACATACACTACTAGTTATTAGCTAAATTTGGGGGGGAAATTTCTAAGTTCCCTAGATTCTATGTAATGACTGTAGGGTGAATTATGAGGTATTTTGGATCAGGTTTTGATCCAATGGGGTCGAATCACTTCTATGAAGTGCAACTCAAGTGATTTTAGAGGTTTGATAGTTGTTATTTGCAGTGTGGATCTATTGTACAAACTTTTTCAGTGAAATCAAAGACATGTTACAGCTATAATTTTGGGATTCCAGTGGTATGCTTATTAGCATCCTTTTTTCTCAGTAAACTCATCAATTTGAATTCTTATGGTTTCTTTCCATGACATGTAAGCTTCTATATGATGATATTATGAGTTTATGAACATAATTTTCACTTTTCATGCTATGTTTTATAAGATTTTCATGAATATGTTTCTCCTCTTTGTTGAATTAATTTATGCAACATGCTCATTCTGACTCTCTATCTCTTTTCAAACCCTATAAACATTTACAATTAAAGTATTTTGTTAAGGATAACTACCTTACCTCATTTTCATATTTGCAACTGAACCTTTGAAATCAGACCTAGAACCTAGACCTAGTTCCTTGACTATCATTCCTATCTAGAAAAAACTCAAAAAAACCCCTAATTCACTCAGCTTATACCTAGCCTAAAATCATTACATCTCGAGTCATTTCATTTACTGTAAAAGTGACATTGAGAGAGCCCTCTCTAGTTTTCGTAGGGCTAGATACCAGACCTAAAGATTGGTTTGAGGTTACCTCCTTCAGTTCCATTCTCAGCCTTGGGAAACTGTGGGAGTGATAACATTTTTTGCGTTGTTTCCAAGGAAAAAAGTTTAAATATTTCACAAAAAATAACAAATTTTTTTATCTCTAATTACTGATGGTGAATAGTGGTCAGGCACAAGAGAAGTTTTTCATCTTTCATGTGGCGACGCGAATGTCAAAGAATCCAAAAGTTCATGGTTTTCATGGTGACTCCACTGTTAAAAAACCAGTAGCTTGAAGAAATTTTTGGTGACTTAAATATTTTCAAGATGGGTTAAAATGTAAGAAGGAATTATAAGTATGCTCATATGGATTAGTCTCATATCCCTGACTTTCAAATCCTATGCCTCGTGTTGTTTGGTTATCTTATCTTCCCATGTTCAAAGATGAAAATAAAGATGATGCTTCCTTGCACTTGATCAAGTTTCATATGCATGTACGTAGACTTAAATTTAAGTTTCCTGAGAATTTATTAATGAATTTATTTATGGATACTCTGGAAGACAAAGCAAGAACATGGTATGAACGGTTGAGAAAAGTTAGTATATGTTCTTTAAAGGATTTTCATTAATTTTTATTTGATAATTATAAAGAGTATTTTCCATCATTCTTGCTGGTATGTAATTTTTGTGATCATTTTGAGGGTTTGATTCAATATCTTGAAAGTATTGATGAGAATCTAGACTTTATGGATGATGAGGATATGTTAGAGGCACTTTATTAATTCTCTTCTCATGTTAGTTCTCATGATGATCAAGAGGATTTACAACATGTAGAAAACTTACAACCATCAATAGTTTCTCATTTAGATGAAGATAAAATCAATCAAGAACTTGATGTAGATATCCATGTCCTTTCTCCAGAGATAAGTGAACTTTTACAGCCAATTTCTCATTCTTTTTGTGATCAAGGTGCAAGTAGTGAACTAATTCATGTAAATAGTATTGGACAGTTGCAAGAGGATCAAGTGTCAAATATTGTTTTTCATCATAAAAAGAAAGATGACAGTCTTCAAAAAGAATCATCTAATGAGTTTACAACATAATTGTTTGATCCACAAAAGAATAGTCCCGATATACGTGATATGACTATTATAATTGAAGTTTGTCATGAGGGTTTGCTTATTAAAAACAAATTTTTGATACACAAGCTGCTGTCTCAAATTGTCTCATTGTAGATTTAAATGATCAAATATATTTGTTTGTGCATAATGTTATGATTTCTCCTATTTAAATATTTCGTGAAAATTCATAGTCTTGTTCAGGAAATGATATGAAGGAGGATTTAGATAACCAAGCTGCACTCGTTCATTTTGATAATGATCATGAAGTTTTGGGTGAAAATTTTAAAGGCCTTTCTTATGATTTTGAATACCCTATTTCCAGTTTGTTACAGCCAGTGATGAAGGTCGATGTTGCATCATTCATTGATGAAGGTGATCAGTTTCAGCACTAGAAAAAACAATAGTTTGGAAGGAGGTATTTTTTCCTATTTTAAATCATCCATAAAAGCTTATGTTGCATGTTGTTCATGATCCTTTGGTAATTTTTTTGCAACCATATATGAAGATGAATATATTTATATTTATGAATCATGAGTACATGTTCAGTGGACACTTTGAGTTGCCTATCTTTCATTGATTTTTCCTGCTCAATGAAAGTGTGAGCAAGATTCATGTAACCATTTACTGGATTGGTTTCAGTAGAGGGATCATATCGCTTGATTGTATATATATCTTCAGTTGGTGTATACTTATCATCGGGATTTAAAGCCCAAGGAGAAGGCCCTAAGATCCTGATGGTCTTCTTCCATAAGAAAGTTGAGTTAGTAGTCAAGCTTTTTAGTTAAAGTCAATTTGTGTTTCAATTAGTCATTTGAGTGTCTAGTATTTTATTTTTTACTCCATTGTCCAATGAATGAGCCTACTTTGTATATGGTGATCTTGAAACCTCCTAAAGGAGTTGCCATCCCTGGCTGGGGCCAATGTTATTGTTCAAATGTTCAGTGATAAAATATACTTTTTTAGGTTTACTTGGTCATGGTTGGAGGTCAAAATTTTATTTTTCCAAACAAATTCTCAAGTAAAATTATGTTCACTGAATTTTTTCTAGGTTTTAAATGCTACTTCCCTCACTCCATTCATGGTCATTATGAAATTCAAGGTCATGGAATTCAACATCACGTAGGGTCATAGATCAGTCAACATGCATCCATATAGGTCATGGTCTAGGTTTACTTTGTTTCGCCATTATAATTTCCAATAATTTCATGAAAGAAGGAAAAAAGGATGTCATTTTCAGCATACAAGTCATTTAAATTGGGAGTTAGCAAATATAGGTAATAAAAGAGCTACATGGTCAAAATAGCTCCTCTCTCATGCTCACAACTCTACACAACCATCCAAATATTGGCAGTTTGATACATTTTTTCCTTTCAAGCTCCAAGAAACCATCATAAGGGTAAATTCATCATCTCTCAAGTTTTATAGGCTTCCAAGTTAGTAACTAATCATCCCTCACCTTTCGTTTAGTTCATTTTATTTGACAAAGGGTGGATCCCCTCTTGTATTCAACTACATTTTTTGTTTCATTGATGTTTAGCTCACTTAAACAAGAAAAACCCTAGTTTAATTACATAAAATACTTCAAACATCACTTATATACCTTACCAAATAACTACATATCACTCATAACTCTCATAACTATCATTTTCACTCAAACCCTAGTTCTCACTGTGCTTTAGTAGAGATACTAGGTCAACTTTGTGTTTAGGCACTTTTTCCCTCTTTCCCTTATCCATTTGCAAAAATTCCACCTATAATCTCTTCCTAACACACTACCCTATCTCCCACAAGTTTTTCATATTTTTCCCTAACTCTTATCCCCTCCTTTTCCCTCCCTAAATTAGCTTCCCTATTTTCCCCTGTTTTCCAAGTTTTCACCCTTCCTTTCCTTCATATCAAGCTAGAGTTTATCTTTTTTTAAAAGAATCATGGAAGGTGATAAGAGAAAGTATAATAAGGGAGTTAATTATTCAATTTTTTATCCAACTCATACCTATGGCATCATTTTCAAATTTTTGTGATCAAGCTAGGGTTTACGTTGCACAGAGGGACAATCTACTTCAAATTTACTTCCTAAAGTAATGAAGATGAATTTGACAAAAGTAAAATAATTTTTTGTCAATAATAGACCAAAGAAAAAAAACCTCCTTTATTTTATTCGCAAGTGTTATTATTTGAGAGAAATTCCCAAAATACAATTGCTCCAAGTCATTTTCTTCACTTTTGGAAAAGTTGTCTTCAAGTCACTTTTTCAGAGGTTTGGACCAGGGTTTTTCAGTTCTTGATGAATCCATTGCGTAGAAAAAATCTTGAGCATTCCCAAAATACCAATTTTAGGACAAAAATACTCTGGGAAGGCCTCCAAAGTCCCTATCAAAGTGGTGTGATGCTTCTACTAAGAGTGCGCTACGCTTCTGCAAATTTTTAGTGATCAACATCAAACTTGGATTATGAGCAAATGGAAAAGGATTTTTAAACACCAGAGGAGGTTTGTTTTCATAAAATTCCAAAGAAAAAAAAATCACTCATGTTTGCAAAAAACGTTATGGTTATAGAGAAATTTATCCATATTTGAGCCCTATTTATGTAGAAAACGTTTGGAAATTTTTCGATTTTTGGCAATTTTGGCAATTTTGGATGTACAAAAGCGTCGTGCAACGACGTGATGCTTTTCCTCAGAGTGTCCAAATGATGATTTTTATACATGGATGGATTTCTCTTGCCATACAATTTTCATATGTGTTCTCATATTTTGATGACACCCTTGCATTTTGGCGAAAAACACAAAAACATAACCCTTTTTTCATGCTTCTACCACTGTTTTTGCCTGTGCGCGGTGATTTTAGAGTGATGCTGGGAGAATGAGTTGTTGAAGGCATTATAGGAGGTATTTTATTAGTTTTAAGTCTAGGATGTAAAGAGGAAACACAGTGATATGTATCCCAATCTTCATCTTTGCAAACGGATGCCTTAAGGTGAGCCAAAATCACCCTCAAAGTGGTGCAACACTTATAATAGGAGGCGTGACTCTTCTACTAACTGGCACGATGCTTTTGTCTTGGATTACTTTTTCGCAGTTGTCAAGCTAGAAAAGTCCAAATTTTGAGGTTGCAGTTGTCCTATGAGGTGTATTTTGGATAAGAGAGTTTTTTTTTGCCTGTCATTATGGAGGAATCGTGTAATTAATCAAGAAGACATACACTCCTAGTTATTAGCTAAATTTGGGGGGATTGTTTCTAACTTCCCTATATTCTAGGTAATGAATCATAGGGTGCATTTATGATGTATTTTGGATCAATTTTAGACCCAATGAGGTGGAATCACTTCCATTTTATATATTTAGTCCAACTCGAGTGATTTTAGAGGTTTGATAGTGGTTATTTGCAGTGTGGAGCTATTGTACAAAATTTTTTAGTGAAATCAAAGACATTTTGCAGCTATAATTTTGGGACTCCAGTGGTATTCTTATTAGCATTGTTTTTTCTAAGTAACCTCATCATGTTGAATTTTTATGTTTTCTTTCAATGAAATGTATGCTTCGATATGATGATCTTATGAGTTTATGAACAAAATTATGGCTTTTCATGCTCTATTTTATAAGATTTTCATGAATATGTTTCTCCTCTTCTGATGAATGAATTCATGTAACATGATCATTCTTACTCTGTATCTGTTTTCAAACCCTATACACAATGACAATTAAAGTATGTTCTTAATTATACATTCTTGGCCTCATTTTCATCTCTTCAACTGAACCTTTGAAATCAGACCTAAAACCGAGACCTAGCTCCTTGACTGTCATTCCTATCGACCAATAACTCAAAAAAATCGTAATTCACTGAGCTAATTGATGGGCCTCTAAATTAGACATAAAATAAGGCCCATATAGCCTTTCATAGGCCCATCTAACCTTCCTTATGCACATAAAATATATATTAAATATCTCCCTCTACACTTAATAATTTTTTTTATGCATTAATATTTTCTTAGGAAGGTTTAAAGGTAATTGCATATTTGTGCCTAATATTGGTTATTTTTGTAGAATATTGTGAGAATATTAAAGAGATAATTTAGGGACTTTCTCCCTACCACTAGAAGATCAATATTGAAGAATAAATGAGCACAACATCAGGAAATTATTCAAAAATCTTGGAGAGATTCAAGGGGTTTGTCCACCCTCCTTAACTATCAAAGGCAACCAAGAAAACTAAAGATGATGTGCACTCAATATATGTTTACTTGGAGTCAAGTGGACTCAATCACTATTTTCAAGCGAGTTGTTGGTAGCTTCCCTGTAGAATAAATAGAGCAGAGCTAGAGCTAGGAAGGATTCTATTCTATTGGGAAACTTTTCTGCAAGCTATTAAGCTTTTTATTATTGTACTCCATGATTAAATTTTTAGAAATGTAACAAGGCTATTCTCTTCCTAAAATGAGAAAACAAACTCCATTTTACTGATTTAGTTCCAGAGAGTTGGGCTCGTTGGTTAGGGCCCAACCCATGTGCGTCAACTTCTATGTTGTTTTCATTATTTCCTTTTTGTCGTTAGCTAGTTTTGTTTCTGTCATTAATTTAGTTAGATATACTTCTGATAGTTTTGTTATTGTTTAGTTTTTCCTTCAGTTTGCTGTTATAGTTCTTCATTTTCTTACGAGAGTAATAGAGTAGAGGAATAATCGAAAATTTTTGGTCAAGCCTTCCCCTCTCATCTCTATCAATATATTTCAAGCAGGGTTGACCTTCCCATAGGCCAAAAAATGCTTTATGTTCACTGTTTTCATCATGAATTTCGTCTGTTTTTTTCATGCATGAATCCACAGGTTCGTTTGCAGGAATAAACATCAAAAGCCCCAGAGAAGTTATTAATCCATTCTGCTTCATTTTCCACTCCCTATCCATCTCTATGTTATGCTTCTGAACATTGATTTTACGCCTCCATTTCCCTCATTTTCCTCTTCTTTGCATCTTCCATGCCTTTTCATTCCCAAAATTCTTGAAAAGTATCAAAAGTTAGCCTCTACCCTTTCTCTCCTTGACTTTCCCGCTTATTGTGTCTTGGCCTCATAGAATCCTTTCTCTCCTTTCATGTGCCATTCTTCATTGGAATTTGCACTTTACCTTTCTACCTTACTACTTACCATTTATGCTCGCAAATGCTTTAAACATTCAAAACCAACTTTTACCCTTTCCTTCGAACTTATCGCAATTCCCGTATCACACTTCGCACATTGCAACCTTTTCCATTTTTTCCGTTAACCCTGACCGCTCCAACCGATGATTGTGATAACTCTCTGTCCTCTACCACATCGCACATCACAAATCACATCTTTTGGTTGGTTCATGTTAACACTTACTGCTCAAAACATCGATTGTGATAACTCTTCGTACTCCGTCGCATTGTACATCGCAAAATCGCATTTTCATGTGGTTCTTATTAATACTTACCACTCTCGACACCTACTGCAATATTGTCATCGCACTCCGCCATCAGACCTATCGCCACGTCACCCGTCGCACTTTGTAACCTTTTCCATTTTTCCTTTTAGACTTACTACAATCTCAAATCGCATTTTCATATGCTTCCCGTTAATACTTACCACTCCTGAAGCCGATTGTGATATTTTCCTCGCACTCTGCCACTAGTCCTACCACCAGGTCACCTATTGCATTTCGTATTTTCGGCCATATCACATCTCGCACTTTGAATTTTCCTCCCAATTGCACTGTTGCATCTCCTCTAGCTTTGTGATATTGCGAATTGCGATTTCGCACATCGCATATCGCATTTCTATTCACCAATTATAACTCTGCCATCACATATTTGAATCCTCCCACTCCAAAGAATATTTGTGATCTCATAAGGTTTAGTGAAGTCTAAACCCATCTTTCTGCCTCCAAGCCTTGTCCCATGTGTTATGCCTTCCATTAGCATCTTTAGCCTTTTTCTTCTCCAAGCTGCAAATCAACACTTTTTCAATTAGAATTAAGTCATGGATAACTTAGCTGCATGGATAGAAGAATGGTAGAGGAATGGTATATAGAGCATAAGATAAGTAGGGTTTTTTTAGTTGATTGGCAAAGTTAAGTGTGATTAAATTAGTTTCTTTTCTACCATTCCTTTCCAACAAGTTAAATTAGTTTCCTTCCCGTCATTTCCTTTCTGCAATTTAAATTAGTTTCTTTTCTACCATTTATTTTCAACAAGTTAGTTTAATTTCCTTTCTACTATTTATTTTAGTTTAATTGAAGTGTGATATACTTCACTGCGAACCCCTATAAGTAGCACCCTTTCGTAGAGTAGAATAGGATGACATGAGTAGAATGCATCTGCTATGTATAAAGCACTGTCACTTCCAATTTTGTATGAACCCCGGGTTGTGGAAGTAGAGCAGGGAAGCCCCTCAAAGTTGCAGCACTCTTGGTGCAATACCAGGGCTCACCACTTTTTGGTGCCATTGTCTGGGAGGTGTCTAGTAGATGCTTTGATTCTATTTTAGCATTCTTTTCTTCTTTCCTTTTTCATGTTTTTTTTTAAATATCAAAAAATACAAAAAAAATATGATTTTCATGCCTCATAGGAGTAGGGATACTCAAAATTTTTTGAAAAATAATTCTCCAATACCAACCCCCCCACTCAATCATGTGGTGCAGTAAGAACCACATCACCATACACTTTTGAAGGTAAAAGAGATAGATGGATATGATGACAATGAAGAAGATATTATTGGGTTTCCCATTCAAGATATGAACATCAGTGTACATATGAAGAAAATCCCTCCATCTTTCCTTCCCAACTTCCATGGTATGAGGACAAAGGATCCAAAAACATTTCTCTTTGAATTTGAGATGCTTTGTAGATCCTATGGCTACTTATCGCACACTCAAAAAATGAGATTGTTTCCTGCAACATTGAAGGATAAATCTCTTAAATGGTTCATGAGTCTAGGTACTATTTCAATAAGGCCATCGAATGATATGCAAAATATATTCCTAGGAAAATATAAAAACCATGATCTTAAAGAAGAAATTTTTAGAATGAATAAAAAAGAGGATGATATCCTTGAGATTTTGATAGGTAGGTTCATGTTAAATGCTAAGAGGGAAAAATTGATCATTTATGATTTGACACACTAAAAACCTTCTTACTTAGAACAATTAGGGATGAGTGGATTGATCTCCTTAATCTCAAGAGTGGAGGAGATGTATACCAATTATCATTTGAATAAATTTGTGAAACATGAAAGTGCATATCAAGAGGAAGGGAAAGAGTAAGTAAATATGCCTCAATATTGGTAAGGCAAGATGAACTTGGAAATTTTCTTGACAACTTTAAAACAAAAATTCGTAGCAATCAAAGTGAACAAGTAAAAATGTTAAGAATGAAAAATGAGAAAAAAGAAGATGCTAATATTTTTGTTAGCCATGCAGAATCATATGCTACTAAATGTTTTCCATCATTCACTAGGTTTAATGAAGTTTACCAGGAAGACAATGGAGCAAGGAAATCACCAACTATGCTATGTTATGTAGCTCCAAGGATACCCTAGCAGCCTAGTCAACTTGATATGATGCAAGGGCCCACTTCACAATTTCAAGATTATTCACATCCATCTCAAACTAATTGGGACACACTCCCTCCTTGGACACCTCGGCCATCTCAACCCCAAAACCAATCGTGGCAACATGGTTGGCAAGGAACTTATTGAGAAAATCAACAATATCCTCAATATTTCCCTTAATATCATCCATACCCAACTCCATGCTATCCCTACCATCCACCTCCACCACAACCACAACCTCAACCATATCCATATCATATCTCCACCCCCACTCAACTACCTATACCACCATTTCCAAACCCATACACTGAAGTATCTCAGCACACTTACAATGCTGAGGTACAACACTTCTGAACATCTCCTCTTGATCTAGATGGTATTCATCTTATTTCAAGAAAGGTATTGCAAATAAGATATTTTATTAATGTCATTGAAGGAAAACCCAAATGAGGATATCAAAAGATCAAGGGCTGCACATGATGAAGATTCGGCATCAGAATCAGTGTTGATAAAGTTTCCTCATGTTTACCAGCATTTCCTTTATGTGTTCAAGAGAAAAATCAACAAAAAAGGAAGATTTGAATTTCATAATAGAAGAGGACATCCAAGGTGATCCAACTTAGCAAGTGCACCAGGGGCATCACAACTGTATTCACATATTGTTCCAAATAGTCATTAAGTTGCAACAACACACTCTTCTCCAACAGCACTTGATACAATCTAGTAAAAGAAATCCATCTCTTATATTCAGGTACATGTCAAAGCATATATTCCAAGTGTGAAACTGATTTTATCTTTCATCTTGATGTGTACATGGCTCCATTCGAAGTATTCCTATACTTGAAAACGGTTTTTTTTTTTCATGTGGAATAGGAAAGTGAAAAAGAAAAAAAAGAAAAAAAAGGAAGAATAATAAAATCTCAGGTGAAAACCTCTTTTGAGGCATCTCAGATTGGCCCACTGATTGAAAATCTCCATGAGTCGGTCATTGGGTTCAAAATAAAAAATAAAAAATAAAAGATCCTAGGTGAAAACTCCTTGGAGGTGCCTAGGCAGACCTACTAGTGGAAAACTTCATTGAGGCAACTAGTAGGCCTTAAAAAAAAACATTTCTTGATGTATCTCTCTCTAATGAATGCAGGTGCTCTCCAACCTTTGCAAGTAGAAAAATAGTAAGTTGGCACAAAAAGAAAATTTATTCAACACCCTGGTTAAAGGTAGTCAAACTTGGACTTCCTACTCCTATGCTCAGAAAATACAAAAGGACCTCAAGAAAATTATCACATGCAGCTTTAGAGAACTTTCGGAACCACCAAAGACAACTTCAACATCCATATCAGGAGCTTCAATATCACCTACAAAAAAAAATCAATGGTAAGGCTCAAATATGAAATCATCTAAACCTTTCTTTGAATCTATTTTAGCTTAAGAAAACATTACAAAGTGTGAGAAGGAAATTTTTTTACAACAAAAATCAGTAGCCGAGCAATGTCAACCTTATCTAGCAACTAGTCTCACATTTTCCACCAAGAAGAGGAACAGGACAAAAGTAAAATGGACTTGAGAAAGTGGTTAGTAAGAAGTTCATGTAATGGAATACAAGGAGTGCCAAAGGGGTAACCAAGGGTGAACTTAGTTCATAGAAAAAGAACTGTGAGCTTATTCTGCATGCAATTAAAAAAAAAAAGGAAAAAAAGAAAATAAAAGAAATAAAGAAAATAAAATAAAATAAAAGGTGGACCCACCACCTCTTGGCATGAAAAAAAAAAATTTTCTTAAGGCATCTGAGGACCTCCATGCAACACCCCCAAGAAGAAATGCATGAAGAATAGAAAGAATATTAGCATGACGAGCAACACATGGGCCAATAAATAGAAAACAAACTAAGCCAGCATGCAGGAAGCATCAGAAGGCAAGGAGGATGGATAGGTTTCTCAGAGGATGAGAAAAAGTTTCAGTAGGGGGGTGATGACAGGCCTCTAAATTAAACATAAAATAAGTCCCATCTAACCTTTCTTAGGCCCATATAACCTTCCTTATGCACAGAAAAGATATATTAAATCTCTCCTTATGCACTTAATAATGTTTCTTTATGCTTTAATATTTTCTTTGGAAGGTTTAAAGGCAATTGCATATTTGTGCCTCATATTGGTTATTTTTGTAGAATATTGTGAGAATATTTGGCAAATTATGCAGATTTGAATAAGGAGATAATTTAGGGACTTGCTCCCCGCCACTCGAAGATCAAGATTGAAGAATAAATGAGCACTATATCAGGAAATTATTGAGAAAACATGGAGATATTCAAGGGGTTTTTCCACCCTCCTTAACTATTAAAGGCAGCCAAGAAAACTAAAGACGATGTGCACTCAATCTAAGTTTACTTGGAGTCAAGTGTACTTAATCACTATTTTCAAGGGAGTTGTTGGTAGCTGCCCTATAGAATAAATAGAGCAGAGCTAGAGCTAGGAAGGATTCAATTCTATTTGGATGTTTTTCTGCAAGCTATTAAGCTTTTTATTATTGTACTCTGTGATTAAACTTTTAGAAATGTAATGATGCTACTCTCTTCCTGAAATGAGTAGACAGTCTCAATTTTACTTATTTAGTTCCAGAGAGTTGGGCTCGTGGTTTAGACCCCAACCCATGTGCCTCAGGTTCTTTGCTATTTTCATTCTTTCATTTCTGTCATTTAGCTAGTTTTTTTTTTGTCATTTAGTTAGTTTTTCTTCTGATAATTTCATTGTTGTTTAGTTTTTCCTTCAGTTTGTTGTTGTAGTTCTTCATTTGCTTATGAGAGTAATAGAGTAGAGGAAAAATCCAAAATTCATGGTCAAGCCTTCCCCTGTCATCTTTGTCAATAGAGTTCAAGCACGATTGACCTTCCCACAGGAAAAAAAATGCCTTCTATTCCCTATTTTCATCACACATTTCGTCTATTTTTTTCATGCATGAATCTGCAGGTTTGTTTGTAGGAATAAGAATCAAAAGCCCCAGAGAAGTTATTAAGATGTTCCGCTTCATTTTCCAGTCCCTATCCATCTCTGTGTTATGCTTTTGAACCTTGCTTTTACATCTCCATTTCCCTCCTTTTCCTCTTATTTGCATCTTCCATGCCTTTTCATTCCCAAAACGCTTGCAAAGCATCAAAACTCTCCCTCCACCCTTTTTCTCCTCGACTTTCCCACTTATCGCATCTTGGCCATCACATAATCCTTTCTCTTATTTCTTGTGCCATTCTTCATTGCAAATTGTGCTTTACCTTTCCACCTTATTACTTACTGTTTATGCTTGAAAACACTTTAAACTTTGGAACTCGACCTCTACCCTTTCCTTCAAACTTACCACAATTATTGTATCGCACTTTGCACGTCGCAACATTTTCCCCTTTTCCGTTAACCCTTACTTCTCTAACCACTGATTGTGATAACTCTCC